>JAVSBV010178850.1:0-13357 GCA_033117975.1 Parotocinclus spilosoma | reverse complement strand
GTCCGATTAAGCGGAATTTTGGTCCAAATAAGCGAATAACATTACACGTATATAATAGGATTTGTTTCGGTACTTTATGATTTGGTCCGAATAAGCGACTGGTCCTATTAACCGAAATCGACTGTATTTAGTCTTTCGTGTGGAGACCATGACTAATAATTTGTTTTTTTGGTTGCTGCATCTTTTGACACAGAGGTTGACCCTCTTGTATTCAGAAACTTTGAAGGCATAGTTCATAGTCTTTCCCTAGATTCAGGTGTGACTGAATATTGGCAGGTGTGACTATAAGGAGTCATATAAGGAGAAGAAAATACGGGAATAAATAAATTGGGGAATAAATTAATGCAGAAATACAAAAAAAATACGGAAATAAATGAATGTAGAAATAAATAGTTATGGAAATAAATCAATCAATCAAAGGAAACAAATAATACAAAGACATTTTTCAATATATTACTATATTAATTTTTATGTTTATTTATTAAGTCATTTATAATGATTATTCTTTACAGTTTTCATTAATATATTACTTTTATTGAGTCATTTACCTACATACCTAGATGACCCCAGGTCCAGAGTCGATGCCACTTATTGACATGGTTAACAAGAGGCTTTCTCTTTTTTCAAATAAGTTTTCACAGTAAAGTTTTAAGTGGCATTTGTCAATGGAACTGTATTGCACTGCTTGACAGGTTTGCCAAAGTAATCCCTTGTTTATGTGGTTATCTCGGCTATTGTTAAATGGTGGTTTTTGATGCAGGTGAGGGATCGAAGATCACAGGCGTTCAGATTAAGCTTAATCACAAGCACAAAATTGTATCTTGAACCTCTCCGACAGGAACTATGTCCAAATTAGTATGTGTTAATAGCACTTTATCTTCTCCAAATGAAAGTCTCGTCCTTTCACATCTGGTCTGCCTGTCCTTTTCCTTAAGTGTTTTATTCCTTATTCTGTATTCCAAAATTAATCACTGTTCTGCAAATCAGGTTTTTTTTTGTGAATTTGATTTGTGTATTCTTATATACATGTCTATTTTCCTGTTCTGTTTCACCAGTACCAGCTTTGGTACTGTCTGGTACCAAGTCTCAGAAATGAGTTAAGCCAATAAGTCATGTTGTATATCCTGCAACCCTTTAGGCAGCAATTTAGGTTGATTAGGATGAAGCTCTACTGCCCCCTGATGGCCATGCTGGCGCGTGACACTTAGCATTTTAAAATAATGTCTTTGAAAGGCGCTACCGAGTCAAGATCATAGAGGATTTTACTTTCATGATTTGTTTTAGTTTTCTTAGCAGTCTACCCTGTGTATAACTGTGCTACCAAAGTCATACAACCCCTCAAATCTGACATATGTGATAATGTACTGAAATAGCAATGGGCAGTTACCATAATTCATGCACATTTTATCACATTTCTTTCAAATTGAATGTGCAGTGTATTGTCTGAATGTATTAACTGTTAATTGGCAACAGCCAAACAGCCATGCTGCTTTTGTTTTGATTGCCGGCCCTTGTTATTGGTTCTTGTGTTTTATCCTTCACTGCTGTTTTCTGTATTGTCTCTGGTAACATGTTTTACAATCTCGTTTTGAGTCTAGCTCTTCTCCTTGATTCATGTATTTCTAATTCTGACCCTAGGCTCTGTTTTGGTTATGGCTGTTGATTTATGTGTGAGTATTGTATCTACTTGTGACCTGAATTGTGTGCTGTGGATCTAACCCTAACCCTATTGATCAACACTGGTAAATGTCTTATCACTGATCTGTAACACTTCTGTTCCTAAAACACACACACACATACATTATATATAAATATATATACACACATATACACACACACACGCACACACACACATATATATACATATATACATATACATATATATATATAATAACAGCCTAAAACACTATCAATACGGAGACTGACACATAGTGATCTTTATTCTTTTTTGTAACTATTTAAGGTGGGTACCTTTTTGTATTTCATTGTAAGGCTGCATTAATTCGCACAACCCCTACTTAACACCCCTTCTCTATCTCGCTCTATCTCTATCTCTCAGGCAAACATTTTTAGGTCATTGTTAGGTATTAAGAATACATTATAAAACAACTTACAAACTGTTGGTGTCATAAGAAAACTTTTGTTTTCATTTTTGCCAGAACATTTACCTATCTATAGTCTTGTTGATTTAATGGTGTTAAGGATAGCATACCTGCTTTCATTCTGTGATGGAAGACAAGACTCCAATAAATACACTGAAATATGCACATTTTTATGAGAAGTGTAATATTCACATAATCTAGAACAGATCAAAATGTTACTTGAGCAAATTTCCTGTTATTCAAAAGGAGGACAGACTTGGCTTCTATACTAGAACATAATGCTTTTTGATTGTCAACTGTTCCACATGAAAATGGATATAAAGGCCAATTTATCTTCTCACTTTAATAAAAATAAATACAAACTTAAGATACACTTTGGTAAACTGGAGGGCTGATGGCCAATATTTGACCAAAATTTTTACTTCAAATAATACTTGACTAATTCTTATGGTTAAAAGTGGCCAAAAAAAGAGTGCTT
This sequence comes from Parotocinclus spilosoma, assembly GCA_033117975.1. Lineage (NCBI taxonomy): Eukaryota > Metazoa > Chordata > Actinopteri > Siluriformes > Loricariidae > Parotocinclus > Parotocinclus spilosoma. The sequence continues at coordinate 10,777 of JAVSBV010178850.1, read as the reverse complement.
AACACCCGTTTTAATATTATTCATAAAAACTTTAAAAATGGGACCCTATACTGACTCCTGCAGTACAGCTTTGTACAGCTAGATGTCATTAAGCTGCACTTATCAAGAACACTGAATTCCAGCCGTACCTCGGTTCTCGATCACCTCAGGAACTTTTAGCTGAATTTTTTTTCTTCCTTATACTTTTATGAGTCGAGACACGCTGTGTTTATTGTGTTTTTATTTTTTATTATTTGCAAGCTTAAATTAGTTCACCAATATAGAATTTTCACTTTCAATCCAATACTCAATAAATTGCATGAGATTTTTCAACACTTCATTATAAAATAATCTTTTTAGTATTTAGCATTTTGTGTTAGTGTTTTAAACATTAAGTTACTTATCATTACTTGTCATATCCTTTTCATACCGCCACTGTTACACAGTCAGAATCTAACCCCATCATAAAAAATACAGCACCATTAATACATATAATGTGTTACACAGGCTGGATTTTCTGGGTATCTGTATCTGATTAGTGCAATTCACATTATACCCTATGGAGAAATTTTGCTTCGTACTCATGGATTTCAGTAATTTACAAATCTTCAAGAACAAATTAGCAATGAGAACTGAGGTTCTTAACAAAGGTTTCTTAGGTTACTCTGAAACAAATGATACAAAGTTCAAGTAAAGCCCATAGAGAAAAATATGCTAGAAGAGATTGGTTTACAGTATTAGATGCCTTGATGGATCATTAAACATAGCAAATCACATTTAACATATGGAGCTGAAACTGTATGATGTCAGATCTGAACCTTAATAACTAATATATATTTAGGGCTGTATTGCTGTTGAAAAACGTATGAAAGGACTTACTAAGAACATATTAAAAGGATTTAAGTAAAAGTGTTTTCGAATTAAATTAGATTTTATTGTATAAGGAACTTGGGTGGTGCAGCAGCAATTTGATAGCAGACCATTGTGGTGAGAGGTCTGGGTTTTCCCCATGTCTGTGTGGGTTTACTCCGGGTACTCCGGTTTTCTCCCACAGTCCAAAAACATACGTGTTAGGTTAAATGGTGTCTCAAAAAAGTGACCTTTAGTGTGTGACTGTGTGTGTGTGCCCTACGATGGATTGGCACCCCGTCTAGGGATGTTCCTGCCCTCAGGAACTCAGAGTTGCCGGGTGGGCACTGGCTGGTCTGCGACCCCGTGTGGATTAAGCGGAAGATAATGAATAAATGAATAAAGGAATGAATAGTCTTATTATATATATCCATGATAAAACTTTAGAATGATGCTAAAAGGTGTAAACAGTGTGAAACTATTCACATATATGTAAATATGGGTATATTTTCCAGAAACAAGGAAGACCAGGAGGATGTTGTTCAAAATCGTTGTTCTGTGCTTCCTCTGTGGAGCAGCAGTTTATGGCCAGGAGTGCCAACGTAAGTGTTTCCCACTTGACTGGTTCCTGAAATGTTTGATAGATGTCAGATGATTTAATTAACTATTGTTTTACATTAGTGTGATTTATTGACTTAAACCACTTCTTGGTTAGCCTTTAAACTCCTCAATGAAATCAACAGCTTAATATACGCTGCTCAAAAAAATAAAGGGAACACTAAAATAACACATCCTAGATTTCAAAGAATGAAATAATCCAGTTGAAAATATGTTATTATTATGTAGTGGAATGCATTTAGAACAAAATAACATACAAATAATTAATCTAAATCTAAATTATTATCCCATGGAGGTCTGGATTTGGAATCATCCTCAAAATCAAAGTGGAAAATGTAATTCTCCTCTATGACCTCTCCACAATGCCTGGGCATGCTCCTGATTAGGTGGTGTATGTTCTCCTGAGAGATCTCCCTCCAGACCTGGAATAAAGCATCAGTCAACTCCTGGACAATCTGTGGTGCAACATGGTGATGGTGGATGGAATGAGACATGATGTCCCAGATGTGCTCAATTAGATTCAGGTCTGGGGACCGGGCAGGCCAGACCATAGCATCAATGTCTTCAACGTACACGAACTGCTGACACACCTCAGCCGCATGAGTCATGCATCAGAAGAAACCCAGGCCCACTGCATCAGCATATGGTCTCACAATAGGTCTGAGGATCTCATCCCGGTACCTAATGGCAGTCAGGGTGTTTCTGGCGAGCACATGGAGGGCTGAGCGGCTCTCCAAAGAAATGCACACCATTACTGTCCCACTGCCAAACCGGTCATGCTGGAGGATGTTGCAGGCAGCAGAATGTTCTCCATGGTGTCTCCAGATTCTGTCACGTCCGTCACGTCTGTCACGAGCTCATTGTGAACCTGCTCTCATCCGTCAACAGCACCGGGCACCAATGACAAATTTGACAATATTGGTGTTTTCTGGCAAATGCCAATCGCTCTGCACAGTGTTGGGCTGTAAGAAGAAGCCCCACTTGTGGACGTCGAGCCCTCATACCACCCTCATGGAGAAGCACCTACTGTTTCTGACAGTTTGAGCAGAAAGATGGACATTAATGGCTTGCTGGTGGTCATTTTTGCAGGGCTCTGGCACTGCTCATGCTGTTCCTCCTTGCACAAAAGAGGAGGTAGTGGTCCTGCTGCTGGGTTGTTGCCCCCCTACTGTCTCCTCCATGTCTCCTGGTGTACTGGCCTCTCTCCTGGAATCATATCCATGCTCTGGACACTGTGCTGACAGACACAGCAAGTATTCTTGCCACAGCTCGCATTGATGTGCCATCCTGCATGAGCTGCACTACCTGAGCAACTTCTGTGAGTTGTAGACTCCGCCTCATGGTACCTCTATGGGGGAGAACACTGACAAAATGCAAAAGTCACCAAAACATCAGCCAGAAAGGATGAGAAGTGAGAAATGGTCTGTGGTCATCACCTGCAGAACCACTCCTTTATAGGGGTTGTCTTGCTAATTGCTTCTCATTTCTACCTGTTGAATGTTCCATTTGCATAACAGCAGGTGAAATTGATTCACAGTTAGTGTTGCTTCTTAAATGGACAAGTTGATTTCACAGAAGTGTGATTAACTTGGAGTTATATGGTGTTGTTTAAGTGTCCCCTTTTTTTGAGCAGTGTATTTATATAAATATACAGATAATAGCAGTAATACATATATATTTGGCTGACACCTGGCACTGTATTATGTAATGCATTCAGAAAGTCTTCAGAACCTTTCACTTTTAATATTTTATTATGTTGTAGCCTTGCCGTAAAAGAAAAAAGTTTTTTTCCCCAACAGTCTATACACAATACCCCATAATGACAACGGGAAAACAAAAGTTTAGAAATGTTTTCATATTTATTGAAAAGGAAAAACTCAAAAGTAGCACTGATTCAGGCCCTTTAGTCATGACTTGATTGAAGCCCCTTTGGCAGCAATTACAGCCTCCAGTCTTCTTGGGAATTATCCCACAAGGTTAGCAGACCAGGATTTGAGGAATTTCTGCCCTTCTTCTCTGCAGATTTTCGAACTCTGTCAGGTTAAATAGGGATGATCGGTGGACAGCCATTTTCAGGTCTTTCCAGAGGTGTTCAAATGGATTAACGTCTGGGATCTGGCTGGGACATTTACTAAGTTGTCCCTAAGCCACTCCTTTGTTGACTGTCTGCTTAGGGTCACTGTCTTTTTCAAGGTGAACCTTTGGTCCATTCTGAGGTCCTAATCGTTCTGGATCAGATTTTCATTAATAATATCTCTGCACTTTGCTCTCTTCAGCTTCCCCTGAACCCTGACCAATCTTCCAGTCCCAGCTTCTATAAAACACAACCCACTGCATGGTTTGTGAGTACAGGGTGGTATTGTGCATATTGCTTTAGGTACTTTTTTGCTCCATGTAGACTTTTATGTATCATTTACTGAGGAAAGGCTTCTGTCTGGCCACCAAAAAAACCCAAACTGATAAAGTGCTGCAGTGATGGTTGACCTTCCAGAAGTTTCTCTCATCTGCACCACTTGAGCCCATTTGGTTGTTAGTCACCTCTTTTACCAAGGCCCTTCTCCCTCTATTACTTAGTTTGGTGGTGTGGCAAGCTCTAAGAAATGAGAGGCCCACAGAGCTAAATTTCAAGTGACAGATTAAAGGGTCTGAATACGCATGTTCGTGCAAAATTTGTGTTTTTCCTTTTTCATAAATTTGCAAAGCAAATTTTAAAATTATGTTTTGACCTTCTCATTAGGGGCCATTGAGTGCATATTGGTAGGGGGAAATTTGAATTTGTTTTATTTAAGCACAAGGTCTGAACATTACAAAATATGAAAAACTGAAAGAGTTTGAAGACTTTCTGCTTGCACTGTATGTAAAGACATTACATGGGGTTATAATGTGCATCACATGACATAGTGAGACCCTATGTCCTATGTTTACAGTCTTTTAGTAAATTACATCTAAATAAAATTAAAGGCCTTAACCCTGCTTATTTGTATTTGTTTTGTTGTTTAGAAAAACCTGAATGTCCCATAGACCTCTTCTTTCTCATCGATACATCAGAGACCATTGCTCTACAGGAAGTTCCACCAGGTAGCGTGGTGGATACTATCATAGAGTTCACCACAAAATTTGTTCAAAAATTGGAGGATAGTGACTACAGAGGCCTGGTCTCAATCAGCTGGTCTGTGGGTGGACTCCACTTTTCTATGAATCAGGAGCTCATTAGTACTGCCACAAGCAACAAAGATGAATTCATCCGGAAGCTGAAACAAATACGCTACCTAGGGAAAGGCACCTTCATTGACTGTGCCATCCTAAAAATGAAAGACGTTATGCTCCGCTCGCTTTCCCATCCCAATGCCAAGCGCTTCGTGGTGGTCATCACAGATGGTTTTGTAACTGGGAGCCCCTGTGGAGGTATCAAGGTGGCAGCAGAGCAGGCTCGGGAAGAGTCTATTCATTTATTTGCTGTAGCGGCCACCAACAACCTTGATGAAACAGGACTTAGAGAGATTGCAAATTCTCCTGCTGGGCTTTACCGCAGTGACTACATGGCTGTGTCTGGAGCCGGGATTCATGCTGAAACTATAGACCGCATCTACAACACCATGGTAAACTAGTTTGTTTAGTCTCCTAGATTTGTGCAGCAGACTGCTTTTCATTTGGATGCCACATGCATGTGACTCATATGCTAGACTAGTTCTAACTACTGTTTTTTTTTCCTGTTCTCCAGCAACATCTAGCTTATCAAGAGGTAGGACCCCTATTACATATTTTTCCAAATTAAATTATGCACTTTAAAATCAGTTAATATATTGTCACTGGATTATTGACACATTTGATTGTTCTTCTGTCAGTGTTACAGTGTGAAATGCCTGGAAACAAAAGGACTCCTTGGGCCACCAGGACCCAGAGGACAAAAAGTAAGTCTGGGTTTAATTTAGCTCTGTTAATTGCTACATAATCATTCCTGTGATGTGCTCTGGTGTACTGTACGGTGTTCTCAAATTCTTTACTTTTAATTACAGGGTGCTAAAGGAGACAATGGTGAATCTGGTCAAAAGGGTGAGAGAGGTCCTCCTGTGAGTACAAATGATAATTTATGAACACATTATAATCACAGAAACTGACAATCTAAAGCATACACTGTATTTTTCTTAAATATCTAACAGGACAGAAGGATATGGATCCTAGTGCAAACTGAAAACAGTTTTTACTGTGGGGCTCTAGAGTAGTGAGCAAAATATTGTGCAGCAAAGCTTAGCTTGTTAATAGTGATTAAAATACTGATACAAATGATCAGTGTTTGGGGTAGGTATTCAAATGAGATAATTACATTTGATTACTTATTGCTTAATCGTTAACAAGGACAGTCACTTATGTAAATTATGGTTTAAAAGGGACCCCTCTTCCCATGGTCAAGGGCAGTATTGCTCTGCATTTGGGACCAACTCAGTTTCTGAGAACCTAGTGGCCGAAGAAGAAGTGACAATCCCACCTGTGGCAGCACATCAATCTTCCCAGTCACATTATCTATAGCTGGACCATGCAAAGCTTCATTTTTCTCTCTGTAATTATTTGCAGGGTGATCCTGGTATTGAGGGTCCTATTGGTTATCCTGGCCCAAAGGTATGCCTTTAATATCGATTACTCTCTATTCTTAGGTGTCTACCCTGATCTTTATATAGCTCAATTTTTATTTTTTATTTTTTTGCTTCATTTCATGTAGGGAGATCGTGGCTACAAAGGTGAAAAGGTGAGATTTTTACTGATCTTTAAATCTCTACAGAAATTCTATATAATATAAATTATATAAACTAATACTGATTGTTTTGTATTACTCACAGGGAGAATTTGGCACACAAGGAAGAAAGGTAAGGTTAAAAGTAAAAGTTTGAATGTTGGGTGCAGTCATAAGATGACCAGAACATACAACTGGTAAAGTTAATGATCTGGTGCTTGCAATTAATGCCAAAATGTCTAACCTTTTCTGTCTTATTAGGGCATTAGAGGTGTGCCAGGGCGTAACGGTACAGATGGCCAAAAGGTGAAATTTTTCCCTATAATAAATACATTCTAAGTACTTTAGTTACTAAATAAAGATGTTTTGTCTAAAAACATTTGATTGATTTTGCAGGGTAAAATTGGTCGTATTGGTCCTGCTGGATGCAAAGGAGACGAGGGTGACAAGGTATGAGGCATTATGAGGCTCGCCTTGACTTGCCATTAACACTGGTTAACAAAGGTTTTGTCATATTGTTATTTGTGGAGGAAAATTATCATATAAGGTTGTGCTTGAATGTGTGCTTAACCTTAGTTTGATTTATATCCGCATAAATATGGTCTAAAATCCCATCATTGTACGCAAGTTCAGGAGTTGGTGGTTTATTTGCGTTATTGTGAGACATAGTGAAGAGGGTTACCAATGGGTGAACGAATATACAACAAACTAAGCAAGTAAACAAAACGGCCACAACATTAGGTACAGGTAGGTTATCGGGAACATGCAGAAACACAAGACGCCATCATCTGTGATGATGGTACCTGTGTCATATCCTCCAGAAACAGCATGACAGTAATGTTGAGTTTGGCGATGTTGATATCAAGTAGAGGACAATATGGATACACTTCAGAAGAATGTTTGCACATACATGCATTTGAAGTGTAATAAGAAGCCTTACATATAAATTATCTACATTTACTGTAAAATGTGAATGCTCTGTCAATTAAAAGCAATGTCTAATAGAAAAATTCTAAAAACAAATTAAGTATAAAATGCCCATTGTTACTGACTGTTGTTCATTTATTTGTTAGGGTCCTGATGGCTATCCTGGAAATGTAGGAGACACTGGCCCTCAGGGATCTCCAGGAGAGAAGGTATAATGTTTATTTTCCAGAAAGTTGAATGCACGTTCATATTATTTACTTTCTTGAGTGTTTTTGATTCCAGGGAGCTTCAGGTCGACCCGGAAGATCAGGGCCAGCTGGGGATCCTGGAGATTCTGGTCCCAAGGTACAACTGAAAAAAATTAAAAATCAGTTTATTACTACTACTATACTATAATAATAATAATAATAATAATAATAATAATGCTGTCAAGTGATTTTAATGACATGAGAAAACAAGGTAGTGAGCCAGGAATGATGATAAACCATGTTGGTACACTGAACTGTTGTGTGTTTATGTGATGGAATCTGCTGTTGGCCAGTAATGAGCAAATCCTTATTATAATATATTATATTGTTGCATCCTCAACAACCCTATTGGTTATAAGTACTATACAGTCAGCTTCCACCTTATTAAGCACACCTCCTAAACTGCTCATTAAAGCAAAATCTAATCAGCCAATCATTTGGCATTAACTCAATGCTTTCATACATGTAGACATCATTAAGACGACTTGCTGATGTTCAAGCCGAGCATGAGACTGAGAAAGAAAGGTAATTAAATTGCCTTGGTTGTTGCTGCTAGACTGGCTGACCTTGGATTTTGGCACACAGAGATCTACAGGCCTTACACAGAATGATACGAAAAAGAAAAAAACTGCAATAACTAACAATTACTCAAATAAACGCTTGTTACAACCAAGGTATGTAAGGTCCAAGGAATACACATCAAACCTTGAAGCAGATGGACTATTGCAACGGGTGCAAGTGAGGGTGCCACTCTTATCAGCTAAGAACAGGCAATTATAGCTTCACTTCGCGCTGACAATAAAAGATTCGAAGACTGGAAAAATTTTGCCTTATCTGATGAATCCCAATTCCTGCTGTGACCACAGTGTACTATCATCTGATAACTACTTCCAGCAGGATAAGTCACATAGCTTAAATAATCACAAACCTTTTTCTTGAACTCAATCCACAATCCAATAAAGCAATTTTGGAATGTGGTGAAACAGGAGATTGAACCAGTGTCCATGAGGAATGTTTCCAGCGCCTTGTTGAATCTATATCACAAATAATTGAGGCAGTTCTAAAGTCAAGCAGCTTAGGTGTACCTAATAAAGTGTGTATAAATGTAATAATGGGTGCTGTATGAAGGAATAGGGATCCATTTAGGACACAATCCATATGCTCAAGTATCAAAAATGTGATTAACAAGGTTAATACTATGAATAAGTAGTACTAATACTAATACTAATAATTTTCTGCAGGGAGAGAGAGGAAGTCCAGGAACACCCGGTCAGCCAGGAACGAAAGGTTCAGTAGTGAGTATTTACTGACTTATTTTTTTCTACTTTGTAATTTTGTGTTACTTATTTTTTTTTACCTGAATTTCTTATGTAATGTTCAATTGTATAACCTCCTTTTTACAGGGGACACCTGGAAATGCTGGCCCTAAAGGTGACCCTGTAAGTGAAAATGTGTAAATTGCCAAGTGTTTTATCATTTGATATGCTTTCAAACTGATATTTGGCATTGCATTGATAGGGAAGAAGAGGCGATTTTGGGCAAAAGGGCAGTCAAGGACCAGATGGGCCAAAAGGAGAAAAGGTACATTTCAGACATGAAAACGCATTCTAACAAAATAGTGATTCTGAGTTAGTAATGGCTATGTGTTTCAGGGTGAACCAGGACCTGAAGGTTTGAGAGGATATCTGGGTGAATCTGGTATTAAAGGAACCAAGGTAATTTCCATTAAATATAGGTAGTAGTAATATAAATGATTATTGAGGCTCCACAGTAAACATGCACTATTGGGATACGTTTAGGGTGATCAAGGACTTCCTGGACCAAGAGGTCCACCAGGAGCTCAAGGAGAGCCTGGAAGAAATGTAAGCCAACTAATATGCAGTTTCCTGTGTAAGGCTAACGGCAAAGTTAAAATATGGTAAAATCATTCTAATGATAGCATTAGAATGTGGAAAGTGATTCAGAGCAGGGTTTTATTGCTGTATATATTAACCTGAGCTTAATCTTTGTGGGTATAGGGGACTCGTGGTGACCCTGGTGATGCTGGTCCCCGAGGTGACCCAGGACTCAGAGGAACAAATGTACGTCCAACAGCATCTAACTCACTCCATGTTTAGTTTATTAAGTAAGGTCAGTGTCCTGTTTGTTTTTATCATCACTGTTATATGATGAAGTCTGTGTCTCCTCCTACAGGGTGATGTAGGCAGACCAGGATTCAGCTACCCTGGATCAAGAGGTTCAATGGTACTGCCTTAAGTCAGCATGTCCAGTTCACTTTATATAAAGCCACAATTCAAAACATTCATGTAGCTTGTTAAAAACTTTTACAGGGTGACCAGGGAGATAAGGGCAGACCTGGAGCCAGAGGAAGCAGAGGAGACTGTGGACAGAAAGGAGAACCAGGCCAGAAAGGATCTTTAGGAGAGCCTGTGAGCAAATCTCTTTCTTGACCATTTACATATGTGGCCAGTGGTTGATCTCTAGCATGGCTCATGCATAGTCTAAATTGTTCTTTAATTTAGAACGCCATTTTAAAATGGCCTGGATAAAATTATGGATAACTATTAGATTGCTAACTGGTATCACATTTGTAACTACAGTTGTAAGTTTGAATGGTAGCTTGATACCGCATCTACTTTGTATATCTTTTTTGTGGTGTGTTTTTGCAAAGCTAGTGACATACTAAAAATGGAAGCTTGCACATTAATTAAATAACAATTAAGATATTAACATAGACAATGAATATCACTTACATTTAGTAGGCATCCATCAAACCTGAGAGGGGTAGAGCAGTTTGCTCCAAACGAGGACATAGTCCAACACTTTATTCTACATATTGTGTCCAAATACACTGCAATTAAATGCTGAGTAAAGAATTTTGATTATGTCAGATCATTTTTTTTCATTGCCTAACTAATTATGCATAAATCAAATACAAAATGCAATGGTCTATTTTGCAAGGTAAAATGGTGAAAACCAGGTACATTGCTCAAATTTGACTTTGTTTTTTAAAAAAAGTGAGTACTGGGTCTGTATGTGGAGGTTTACTCTATCGTAAATGGTTATTCATAAAGATGTTGATTTTTTTTTTATGTGTAGGGAGAGCCTGGACCCGAAGGAGAGCCTGGACGAAGGGGACAAAGAGGTGACCCAGGAAAGCCTGTGAGTAAAGTCAATATTATCATTAGTTTAATTTATATAGCACCTTTCTGACATTCAGAATAGCTTTACAGTATGTCACTCAAGCACAACTTACAGGAAAGACTTACAGACATACAGGGGTAGAACAATGAAACTGAAACACCTGGTTTTAGACAAAGGTTTGGCTATAGCAGCCCGGTCGTGTATATTTGACCCTGTGGATTCCGACGGACAGTTCTGGTGGAAACAGGAGAGTTGAGGTGCACATTTAATTCTGCCATGATTT
>JAVSBV010178841.1:0-13357 GCA_033117975.1 Parotocinclus spilosoma | reverse complement strand
TCCCTGAGCAAGGCCCTTAACCCACAATTGTTTGGATTGTAAGACTGTATTAATTGTAAGTCACTCTGGATAAGGGCATCTGCTAAATGCCATGAATGTAAAATGTATGTAAATGTAAATGATCATACACCATACTGAGAAGTCAATGTGGGGCACTCTCATCCAGTTTGACCTGCTTCATGTTACTCTTCTGTATATCACTCGTTATAGTCAATAACCGTAATTGCCTTTGCATCTCATTTGCATAATCAAAGAATTTTCTTTGACTTTTCCGATGATCTTGTTCAATATATAAAATCAAATGACTCTTTTGAATTCTTGCCTGACCTCAGACCCAGTGGACTGGCGGCTCTTACGGTGAACATGGCCCTGGTTTTTCCTGAGCCCGTGACAGAGAACGACGCTGGCTTGTACACGTGTAACGCTTCCCGGCACAACCAAAAGGCCACGGTCTTTGTCCAGGTGGACGTAACCAGTCAGGAAGAGCAAAACTGTAAGTATTTACTGATACATCTGCCTCACGTTTGTTATACATCCAATCTACTGAATGTTCTGCTGTCTTTACTTTCACATGGGTAGTGATGATCATCCTGGTCTGCCTCTCCTCGGCTGTCGCGTTGTCCCTCATTTTAATCGTCATCCTGTGCGCATTCTGGTGAGTTGCTGCTCGTTTTCCCATCCGTACAGGTAACTGACAGCTGTTTTGTTGGACGTGCAGACAGGTGAGACCAGAGACAAAACAGGAAGCAAGGTAGTACAACCAGACCAATAACGTGCCATGCTATTCATAAACAGGATGAAGTGTGGTCGTAGATGCAAGGTACCCAATGCCACAATAACCACACGGCTGCAGAAGCTTTTTTTCCCTTCAGTCTTTCAATTTCTCTTCATGAGAATGGATAACATTGTCTTAGTTCTAGATACACTAGTGAAGTTTATATAGCTCATAACAAATCGCACTTGTGACGCATAATGACTGTTTCTCTGTTTCTGCCGATACAGCAAAAAAAGTGGAGAAAGTCGACCATCAAGAAAGGTACTTCTAACAGTAAAGACTGTTTAGCTATTGCATTTTAAATCATTTTACCACATGTCGTTAATCACTCTGGTTGTCCGAACAGGACCGGAAGACACGGGAATCTCTGTCTGCCCTGATGCAGGACCCTCGCTCACCAGAACTCAAGAAGGCAGGAGGGAAAGGGCAGGAAAATGCCAAGCTAGTGCACTACTCCATAGTGATCGATGTGAAGACTACAGTATGAGCAGGTTGGAGACTCCGGGATGGTTTACATATTCTTAAATGTGATGTTTTGGCTGGATTGTATGTAGCAGCAGAAGATATGGATTATTACTAAACATGTGATTAAGAGAAAGAGCATTAAAAGGTTTTGATGTTTTCGTTTTTTGATTGCATAATCAGTGATCCTTTCATTTGATGTACATTTTTTGTGATCTTCTTTTATTTCTGAATAAAGATTACCCATTAGTTTGGTGTGCATGGTTTATGTTCTTTTGAAATGTTTGCGGAATATAATTCGAAACTCGTACACATGCATAATACATAATATGCATCATTTAGCTCAAATTCATAAAGGCTCATAGAAATGTAACACAAAATTACAATATATTCACATTTTGACTGTCGCTGGATTTACATGTATAAAATTAACCTAACGCTCGGTGGGTCCCGGGTTCAATCCCAGGGTGGAGCGGGCTGGGTCCTTTCTGTGTGGAGTCTGCATGCCCTCTGTGTGGGTTTACTCCGGGTACTCCGGTTTCCTCCCACAGTCCAAAGACATGCGTGTTAGGTTAACTGGTATCTCTAAAGTGGGCCTTAGTGTGTGACTGTGTGTATGTGCTCTACGATGGATTGGCGCCCTGTCTAGGGTTGTTCCTGCTTTTGCGCCCAGAGTTGCAGGGTGGGCACCGGCTGACCCGTGACCCCGTGTGGATTAAGCGGAAGATAATTTAATGAATTATCTAATTCATTAATTAATGCATCCTGCATACTTTATAAAGACTTATCTCATATTTAAAACCTGATTACACTTTAAGATCCCAAATGTGTTTAATGGGGTTAAATATACAGTAGGTGCCGGTCAATTGGAGTCTCTCACACCCAATGATCCAAGTCTTTACAGATCTCTGTTTGTGCACTGGGTCATGACTGTATGACTTTCCTCCACTTAAAGGGGCCCACATTATGAGTCCAGACCATTAGTGCTCCTCCACCAGACTTCACAGTGGGCACTACACTATCAATACACCATGCTAGAGTCTTCTGTCAGACTAGTGGTCAAATGTGAATCATCAGTACAGAAAGTATTTCCACCACCCCGTTATACAACGTTCAGTGTTTACATCCAGAACACTGCTGCTCGACTCCTGACTAAAACCAGGAAGTACGGCCATATTAGTCCAGTACTTAGGTCTCTGCACTGGCTTCCTGTGGCTCAGAGAATAAACTTAAAAATGGCTCTACTGGTATTTAAGTCTCTCCATGGCCTAGCACCAAAGTACATCTCTGGCATGTTGGTCCCATAGGAACCATCTCGGACACTGAGAACATCAGCCAGAGGTCTTCTGCTGGTGCCCAAAGTCAGGACTAAAAATGACAAAGCAGCAAACAATGTTTAAGTCCAGGTTCAAAACTCTTCTGTTTAGCTGTGCATATGAAACCTGATTTGACCTGCATTCTGCCTTTCAATATTTTTAACTGTTTCCTGTTTAATGTTTTCGACTGTGTCTTAACTGTACTTTGTACTTTGTTTTAACTGTAGTTTTTTAATTTCGTTTTATTGTTATTTAATTCTGTAAAGCACTTTGAATTGCCTTGTATGAATAGTGCTATACAAATAAACTTGCATTGCCTTGCCCTGCGTAATATAAGCTATAAACTCCCTTCCAAAGCCATCAGTCGTGCACTTAAAAAAAAACAATTTGTTGAACACAGTTTTATTTTTTATTTTTTTTGTATAATCACGGTGTGAAAGTTTGGAAAGTTTTGTTTACTGTACTTGTAGTATTACCGCGCCCTCTAGTGATACGTTCTGATACTACACCATTAAACTTTTAAAAATCTTCGAATTACGATTCAATTTGTGAACAAAAATAGTAGATCTGCCTCCTTTTGCTTCACATTGGATCAAACACATTTATATTCTTTTCTCTTTCCAGTCTTTCCAGCTCTGTTTTATAAAACATTATAATCTTCTTCCGAATGCTTGTTGCTAAGGGAACGGTCTGCATAGTTACACAGCAGGGCACAAACTTATGCTAGCGCTGCTGCTGAGGTTTGACCTGCAGGTAAAGTTAAAGATTTTTAATAAAGCAAAAATCTGAATATTATTGTTTATAGTTAACTATTAATTCTGTAGCTGTGCTGTTAGTTTGTGGACCTGTAAGATTGTTTAATAAAGGTTAATGTGATCGTATTGAGCTAAATACTGACATTATTGATGTGAATCTTATCACAATTATTTATTTAAAATGCATTTTTCTGTACTTTATAATTCAATATACAGTGTAGTATTGCAAAAGAGTATGGATGTCTACGTCAAATGGCTTTGTTGTAATTCTTTTTCGTCTCATATTGTTGGTTTCTGATTTACTTCAATTGTTTTGGTTGTTTTTATCAGTTATTCGTACTCGTTTTAGTTCAAGACTTAGATTTAATGTCTTAGTTTAATAGTATTACATTTAAAACCACCTTTATTAGGAGCACTGCATTGTGCTGTACCCATTTCAGAAATTAAGATTTAAAACTAAGGTCTTGCCGTGGTCAAAATCACTGAGATCCCATTTTTCCCCATACTCAAAGTTAACCTGATCATTATCTGAAATGATCTGAATTGTATGCATTTCTGTGCTGTTACTTATTACTCCAACTTATTGCATGAAGTTGTAGGTGAATAGCTGTTCCTAATAAAGTGATTGCTAGATTTTTGTATCTTACCTTTTTGTCAGGGCATGATGGGCATGATCAGGAGATGTCAAGAAGATGGACATGAAAACAGGAAATAAATGACATTTTTGAATGGACAGACTATTATATATAATATAAGACAGTCATGTCTGCACAGAAAGACATTCACAGAGCCAGCGCAAAGCTCACACCTCTCAGCGGAAGCGGCCATGACAGGTCGTTAGCCCGTAGTCCTAAATTGACTTCCGCTTTACCTCGCCTGAAAAAACGATCTCCTGTATTTATGGATGAGCCCCCACCTGGCCGCCCTCTCGTCATTCCTGAGTCATCACAGCCGACCCTGGTGTCCATCGCTGAGCTTCCTCAGCTGGTAGCAAAAGTGGGTCCGGATGTGGCAATGGCAGAGTCCATGTGGAGGGAGGGACTGGGTTTGATGTCGGCCTCGCTTGCTGTTGATATTCCTTTCACTGTTATTAAACAGCCACAGGAATTAAGGTATGTACATTTAACTTATACTTCATTCCAGTTTCTGTGCTGTGTCTGTTCACTGGACAAGTCTGTATGTTTAAGGTCGGTGGTTGGTGACTGTTCTAAAGAGAAAGGAAAGGATCGAACAGAGCGTGAGAAAGAGCGTAAGACGAAGTTCAGCCCTCATACTGGCGCTGAGGTGTTTGAGATCCTTGTGAAGAAAAGACATCCGTCGGAGCTACAGTTTTATTATCTGAAGACGTCCGACGAGGGTCCTTACCGGTAATCTGTGTACAGTTTCTGTATAAAATCATCATCATCATCTGACCTATCATCACTGAATGCCTGATAACTGTAATACATCATATATTTTCAGCTGTACTAACACATTATAACACTGAGCACTAAAGTGATCCATCCATCCATCCATCTATTATCATCCGCTTGTCCAGGGTTCAGGTCGCGGGGGCAACAACCTCAGCAGAGAGGCCTAGACCTCCTACTTACCAGCCACATCCACCAGCTCTACTAATGGGATTCCGAGGCGTTCCCAGACCAGCTGGGCAATGTTATCCCTCCAGCGTGTCCTGGGTCTACCCAGGGTCTCCACCCGTTTGGACTTGCCTGAAACACCTCCTTGGGGAGGCGCTCAGGAGGCAACCTTACCAGATACCCAAACCATTCGAACTGGCTCCTCTCGACGTGGAGGAGCAGACTCTGAGTCTCTCCCGGGTGACCAAGCTTCTCACTCTGTCTCTAAGGGAGAGTCTAGACACCCTGTGGAGGAAACCCATTTCGGCCGCTAGTTACCCAAATCTCATGACCATAGGTGAGGGTAGGAACGTAAATTGACCGGTAAAACGAGAGCCTTACCTTGTAGCTTAGCTCTTTCTTAACCACAACAAGCCGGTATAGAGTCCACATGTTCACTGCTGACCCCGGGCTAATCCCCCTGTCAATCTCCTGCTCCAACAAGACCCCAACGTACTTAAATTCATCCACTTGAGGCAAGAGTTCATCCCTGACCCAGTACATCATTATTATATAACATCATTATTCCTGATCAGTTATATCAAAGTAATTACTACCTGGTTTGCTACAACCAATCACCTTCTAGGCTACCCTGGATATAGTGCTTGTACTAAAACCATGTTCCCTTTATCTTATGCTTTTAGGCCATATGATCTGCATGTGGTCCCGTACAAAAAAGCAGGCTCAGATCACTACATCTTTTCACCCACCTCAGTCGTTCATGTGCAGAATGGTTGCAGTGCTGAGCTCCTGACTTTGGAAGAATGGCATCGCCACGGCATGCTATGGAAAGCCCTGAGAGACATCCCGTTTTTCCGAGCCTATCTTCTACATAAGGCTTTTAAACGGTGAATCATTACATACTTTCACTGTTTATCCAACATTATCCCAAAACTTTAGTAACCATAGTAGCATTCTTCAAACATTAGGTTATGTCAGCAGTGTAAATAAGTTATTGTCTGCCTTTGTGGATTTTCCAGATGGCACAGAACCGTACGCCAGATCGCGTTTCAGAGAAAGCGGAAGCAGCTTCAGGCTCAGCTGCTCACAGCAGTGCCCCAGTTCAGGGAGGCGTTGTTTTATTTCACAAGGTATTTATTTTTAAAAATAAATATCACAGTGATAAGTGATGCCTACATATGCAATACTCGGTTCATCCTTTAAATGCTTATTCCCAGACTCTTTGAAGAACTTAAAGAGGTGCACTGGTTACCGCAAGATGAGCTGCAAACATACACACTTGCAGAATTCCAGACCGCACTGACGAAAACCAGTCAGGAATCCCGACGTCGTTTGGAGAGATTCTTTCATTACCGCTGTCTGATACTGACTGAGGTAATTTACCCTTTGATCTCAAAAGGTAGATACATTATTCAGACTCGCGCCTTTAATTAGTGCAACCGATACTCGTTTTGAAAAAAAAAAAAACTTTCCTAGGAGGCAAAAATAAAGGAATGCTAAACATGAAATTGTGCTTAAACAAAGCCATAATCAAGACGTATAAAGACTAAGGTACTTTGACCTTCCTTCAAAATGCTCAGGTTTTCATTTAGTATGTAAACCTTTGCTCCATTTTGCTTTGTTTGTCTACCTGTACAATGGCAGTATGAACTTTGCACATGTTATGCATGACAAAAACACCTGGTTCGCATGACATTTGCTGCAACAGGACGTTGACCAAAATGGACGCTTTACCACAGTCACGTAGACTTTTTTAGGTTTTCTTTTCGATTCATGGGATACTCAGAGCCAGTTGAGATGATTTGGGACTGTGGTAGCCTAGCGGTTAAGGTAATGGACTCTGGACCTCAAATCCCACCTCTGCCAAGCTGCTACAGTTGGGTCCCTGAGCAAGGCCCTTAGCCCACTATTGCTTGATTTGTAAGACTGTATGAGTAAGTCATTCTGACTGAGGGTGTCTGCTAAATGCCATAAGTGTAAATGTAAATAATTTGGATATTTCACAAAGATTCTCCCACGGGACCACTGGAGGGATTGTATCCCACAGTTGGCCTCAGAACACCTGGGGATCACCAAGAGAATGTTAAGTCAAGTTCAATGTATTTCTATAGCGCTTTTTGCAATGGAGCATTGTCTCAAAGCAGCTTTCCAATCTTATATTATCTTAAAAGGCCAATCCCAAATTGAGCAAGCCTAGGATGACAGTGGAAAGGAAAAACTCCCTGATAGTAGAAGGAAGAAACCTTGGGAGCATCAAGACTCAATAAGGGACCCGTCTTCCATGGGTGGCCTAGATGTTAATTAAGTAAATACTTGAAAGTATATTAAAGTAATAGTAAAATTATGTAAATATTACCATTTAAATCAATAATAAATCAAGAATGTGGAGCCTGTTTCCACTGCGACCCTCATCAGGATCTGATGTCCAAGTTATTTGCATTGTTAGTACAATTATTTATCAAGCACCCCTTAATATTGACCATGCACTGCCCTGAATTTTAGGTACAGGACACCAGCTACAAAAGACAACAGGAATTACAGCTTCAAGCAGAAGAAGCTCAGTTGGACCAGTGTAGCCATCCTTTCCACGTCCATCAAGTCTCCACCAAGAACCTCCTCAAAGATCTGAACCAAGCTGAGAAAGTGTTACAGAGGCTGGGAAACCTGGCTGCTCTTACAGACTGCATGACTGTTCAGAACCTCATTACTATCATTCAGTCTGAGATGGTGGCCTTCATCAGCAACGTTTTGAGGGTAAATCTTTGTACTACGCCTGAGTACGCGATCGTTATGTCCTGAGCCAATGATGGTCAGCAGTGGGGTTGGATATCTTTTGAATTGTTATCCATTCCTATTGGGATTATGCTTATGGAGTCTGGTTCTTATCAATGTGAAATCCAGTGTGGTAAAAAAAAAGATGTTAAATGTTTAGATGTAAGGAATATCTTCACCAAATGTTTGTTGCCTTTATTGCCCAAACTATTGCTGCATGATCAACTACTGGCAACCGCAGTTTTATCAGTTGTACCAGATTCTTGCAAAACATCACAAATTTGTTAATGTTTGTAATGTATTACGTTAGCTGAGTGGTCCATGGGGGGTTACCTGTTAGCACCAATTGAGAGGTACCCGTGGCATTGCCAGTGGTTGTTGGCATAGTGATTTATTATTATTTTGCCTTCTAGAGGAAAGGTGAAGCACAAGGCAGCCTTTTCAGGGCAGAGATGACATTCGGTGCAGACGGACAGCTCACCCTTTTCCCACCCACGTGCCTGTATCATGAGGTACTTCTGGACGCAGTGCTGTCAGTGACTGACTCTGTTCTACAGGTAAGGAAGGAGTCGTCATGCTGTACCAGATGCTCTGGTGGCAGTGCTGTTCCAGATTGACCTCTTCCAAATCAAACGGGTTTGTTTTTTCTCTACAGATGATTGACTCGTACATTACGTCTTGCCACGACCCTAGCTTGCGTTTCGTCACTGCTCGTCAACATCCTATTTCAAACATTGACCTTTCAAACATCACCAGTACTGCCGCCTGCAAAGGTATCACAATTGAAATGCATTGAAACTTGCACGACAGTTGGGTTACATAGTATTTAAGTTCTTAAGCAGTAGAAATGCTCAGGGAATGCATTAAAATAGTCAAACTATCTACAGCTTATTTTATTACACGTTTATTCTATTCCCATCGTCCACGTGTTGTAGCAAACACAAAGCTGGTGCTAGCAAAGCTGACCTCTCTTGGACTTCGGGGGCACAGATTGCGAGGGCAGTATTATCCCCTGACCAGAAAGCAGCTAGACTGGCACTTACACCACAAACCCGAAGCACAGGAGGCTGAAAAAGAGGCAGCCAAGATTACGCAGGTAAGGCACGGATATTAAACTAGAAACGACCAGTCGTGTTGGGTGTCCATAGTCCACGTTTTTGATCTTTTTTGGGGATTGGTGTACAACCAGAGATGTGCAGATTTGGCTCATAACAGAGAATAATTGCTAATGTTCAGACGTAACTGTCATCTTGTATCGTGTAGGAAGCTTTATACGAGATCCAGCAGCTCTGTCAAACTCATTCCTGGTTGGTGGACGCTCATTTGTTTGCCAGTCGGTGGAGCTCGGCGTCACTGGAGAGCATGCGGGGACGGCCGGCCCTGACATATAGGGAGAGCATCCAGAAGATACAGGGCTGGCTTGATCAAGTACAAGCAATGCCTCCTACATTCATCACATCCAATAAGCTTCTGACCGTCGGCCATGCTGAACTCCAAGAGAAGCTAGGTGTGTCATGCAGCTCATGCAGCTCCCAGGTATAAATTCCAGATTCGAAATTGCTGACTATTGCGTTCTCGCAGTGTCTTCGCTGAGCTCCATCGAGAAGGACGTTTTAAACCTGATTTCGGAAGAATTGCACTCGCACTCCAGTCACTTCCTAACCAACCTGGAAAAAGCCGTAGCGTGCCTAGAGTGCGAACCAGCTGGCTTGAGCGGCTTTGCGAATTACGCGAGCGTGGTAACTATTTACCGATCATTTCCACGTTCTCTGCAAATATGTGGTTGACACACTTGTGTAAACTGTCTCGATATCCAGGTGAAACACTACGAGCGGAATGCAGCTGATATGCAACACCAGCTAGAATACATCTCGTCTCTTCAAACGATTATAGAGCTGAACTGGAGAAACATGGCTCCAGAGGAAGCATTAATAAAGCAGGTATTCAATGTAGTCCTTGGGTTTTATAAGACTAGAAGATAAGGCTGTAACGATACTCTCTACTCACGATTCTGTTCACAATACCTGGGTTGAGTTACATTTACATTTACATTTACAGTATTTAGCAGACGCCCTTATCCAAAGCGACTTACAAAAGTGCTTCAAGACATCAGTAACATAATCCATTCTTAATAGTCAGGAATCTAAACAAAAATACACTTCTGAAACTGTAAAGGTTGTGTTAGGGTTTTTTGTTGTTGGTTTTTTTATAGATAGAAAGACAAGGGCGGGGGAATTAGTTGAGGTAAGTGTGGAATAAATGGGTCTTCAAGCTGCGTTTAAAAATCGAACATTGAGGGGAAGTTCATTCCACCACTTAGGAGCCAAAACAGAGAAGAGTCTAGATGAATGCCTTCCTTGTCCCTTTAGAGACAGGGGGACCAGTCCAGTTACGATGGAATATATATATATATATATACTGTACATATCATAGAGCAGCTGACCTTAAACATGCTTAAAACACTTACTTAAACTAGAGTTGAGCAAAACCACAAGCAAATGTTATTTGATATTACAGTGTTGAACATCTGATGTAACTGATTTAATAATGTACTGAAAGACATTTAAAAACAAAATGGTAATGCCATATGGACTGAGGGAGCTGCTGCCCATTGTCTGTGAAAGAGCATCACAATGCGAAAGAAATCGAAAGAAAGCTACATGAAAAAATCAGAATACATTTTATGCCACGTTTATTTATGCGTATTTTTGGATTCCCATCAAAAAGCATAATTCGAACCACAGTAAAGCAGGGAGCACCTATATTATGCTTTATTAATAATTATTTTCAATGTTCTGTAAAGCCAGAGTGACAGGATCTACAGCACCAAATCAGAAAAACGTGAAACCAGATGGAAAATGGAAATTAAAAACACGGGTGTTTCTTATTTTTATTTGGATTTAATTACAGACAGTAAGAACCTCCGATATTTCATGTTTTTTTTGTGGTCAATCTAATCTAATCTAATAACATCCATTCCTGCATTTAAGGCTTGTAACATGAAAGGCATTAAGCATTTATAATGTTGCCATATTATTTTTTATTAATAACTATTTCTATGTTTTGAAAAGCCAGAGCCTCTGGACTTGCTAGTGGGACCTACACATGATTAAGCAGTGGTTTTACCTGTGTAAGCTCAGCTTCACTGATAGGGCACTACTGTTGTTGCAATCATTCTTCATATATGGCATATCTTCCATTCCATAATGGAAACTGTATGTAGTGTGGACAGTACCTCAGGTCAGATATGTTCCACATTTCTGATTCGGTGCTGTAGATCCTGTCACTCTGGACTTGTTTTTCTCTGTGTATTCACTAACCTGTGCAGCGTCTTGGCTCTCATGGGCAGCAGAGCATCATATACAGTAAGTGCATCATACACACAGCCACTGGGTTCTATGTCCAGGCTGTTGATTGTCAGACGGATGATGGAGCCTGGAGCAGACGTGAGCTTGATGTGGCAGCTCAGGCCTCCCCATGATGAGAAAACGTTTAGTGGGACTCTCACGGCGGGGATGCCTGCATATAACTTATCCACACACTCAGAACCTGGAACAAAGGAATGTAAGCAATTTCTATTTATTAGAAATGAGCATGTGCGCAGTCACCTTGATCAAGCCTTACCTGTCGCAGTCGAGGTGTAATCTGAGCGAGGGGCGACTGAGGAGAAAAGAGCAAACCATCCTGAATTTAATCATCAGTTACAAACTACACACACGTGCTCGGAACAAAAGTATATACAGGTTTTTAACAGTTTAAATTTATACACATCACATATAGTTTAATCTCTGATGCTGCTACACATCAAGCAAATGTCTTGTATATTTCTCCGCCTAAATATAAATCCCAAAATCTGACTACTGATGGTCCTGATAGACAACTGATCACCTGAGGGGCTACAGTCGTTATTTAAACATTCACTCTGCACCGGTATGGAATGTGAACCGGACCAGCACGAGAACGTAACATATAACCTACCGTTAATCAAGATGGAGTCAATATCAACAGGCAGGTCCAACAGGAACCCTACAGAAGATCTGTTCTTTAAAGAGGTCAGAACGGAGTCTTTCAGGATGGTGCTCACACACTCCTCACACACTGCTGGAGTCTTCAGCCTTGGCACCACAAAGATCATCCAAAAATGTACCAGCACACCTCCTTTATCATTGTTACTGTGGAGAAGATGATGACTAAGATATTGCATTAAAAATCAGAGCCATACAAAAGTGAACTACATGAGAAGAACACGATTGCATGGAACAAATGTTTTAATAAGTTAGCCAGAACTTCTAAACAGAAATCTAGAAATCTAAATAACCGTTGCAAAACCAAGTGTACCCCTTCATGGGAGTGGCCTCTTTCAGCAGGATAATGCACCAGCCACAACACAAAAACTGTTCAGGAATGATTTAAGGAACATGCATTTGTGGGTTTGGCTGGACGAATAAGTCCAATACATTCAGGCTCCACCTCACAATGTAAAGGACCTTCTGGTAACGTCTTGGGGTTACATTTACATTACATTTACATTTCCAGCATTTAGCAGACGCCCTTATCCAGAGCGACTTACATTCCAAGCAATTGTGGGTTAAGGGCCCAACTGAGGCAGCTTAGCAGAGGTGGGATTTGAACCCTGGACCTTCTGATCCAGATCCAGTACCTTAACCGCTAGGCTACCACAGTCCCTTGGGGTTGAGGGTTGAGGTCTTGTGGATTCCATGTCTCAATGGGTCAGAGACTTGGTGGCACAAGTGGGACCCACACATAATTAGGCAGTGGTTTTATTGTTGTGGCTGACCTGAGTAAGCTCAGCCTCACTTATAAGGCACTACTGTAATTGCAGTCATGCATCATATATGGTATATCTTCCATTCCACAATGAACACTGTATGTAGTGCTGACAGTACCTCAGGTCAGATATGACGGTGTGTTTGTAGAGTTTGGATACTGATGATGTTCGGTACACTTTGCTAACCTTTAATGGAAAGACACACAGCGTAAGATTAACACCCAAAATAAAAAAAACTTAAATTAAATTGATACTCCAGTGTCTATTACCATGGACAAAAATCCACAAGCTTTTCTGTACTGGGGAAAAAAACGATTTTTATTTATCTACTCACTTCTAATTACTCATTGTGTAATAGCATCAAATACACAACAACCACAAATAGTCCAGGCTGAACTTCCCGTTTAGAAGCTGGAATAAAAAGCACTTGCTTGCTTAATGTAAACAGGAAAGTTATTCCAGAGTTTAGGATTGAAAAATAAAAATTCATATATTGAATATTCTAATAAATAAACCAGCAGAGCTGCCACTAATACTCAGGATTAACAAAAGACCGGCCTAATCTAAACAAAGTGCTTTTAATGGGCTGTAATGTTGAGATTTCTGTGTCATTAGTAAGACTTGGGTTATGGAAGTGAGTGCAGTACTTAACAGGCAACAAGTATGAACGAACTAAGATCTATAATACAGTCGAATACAGTTAATGGGACCAGCCGCTTATTCGGACCGAATCCTAAAGTACAGAAACGAATCCTATTATATACGTGTAATGTTATTCGCTTAATCGGACAAAGGAATGTGAGAAGCGAATAAGAAAAAGAAGTCGCCACTTAACCACTGCAAAGCGGATCAGCGATTTATGGGAGGATTTTTGGGATCCCCGGGAGAATTTATGCTTTTATCAAAGGTCA
>JAVSBV010178830.1:0-13357 GCA_033117975.1 Parotocinclus spilosoma | reverse complement strand
CTTGACTCATCATCAAGCTCTTCAAAAAGAAAAAACTGAGATGCATATATATATATATATATATATATATATATATATAAAGCAGTTACTTTCAAAACCAAAACCCACAAAACCAAACCAGTCAACCCCAAGGATCAGGACCCCATCACAAACAGGCCAGGACTTCACATTTTAGACTGACCCACAGGCCAGTGGTCACTCTTTCGAGGATGTAGAGGTGCACATTATTGTTAGGGAGGAACCCTTGAACAGGAAGTCAGAGAAGCCAACTATATGAAAACGCAACAAATACCTGGACCAAGGGGGTGGCCTGAGGGTACATCTCTCACCATCTTACAATGCCGTGATTGCAGCCATTCCCATTCCTGTGCAAATAGCACCAATGGCCATTGTAAATAACGGCTATGGCAATTTTCATATGAATCTGATCACAAGTTCCATATACGATACCGGTATCGGCCGTTACACAAAAGTGCTGGATATAAGATTTGGAAAGTTTCCGACTAGCTGAGACTGCTGATGTGACCCTGATGACTGACGAAAGGTTTCTCCCAAAAAACCTTGTGTCCAGGTGAATCAATTCAGCTTTCTGGGATTTACTTACCTGCTTTATACATTTTCTAACTAATATTCTTTTCTACTAGGCATCAAAATACTATTTTACATCCAATGTTCACATATCAGGTATCACTATAGATGACTCCAGTAAGCCTTGTTCAATATTCTCCCCATCTCCATGTGATCTTGTCCATTCAGTTTGCCTCCTCACCCTGGCACACAATATCTAGTGCAAATACACCCAGCAGGCTATGACGTTCTGTATACAGCTGATAAAGCCACTTTGTGCATGGGTGGACAGGAAAGGAAGGGCCCATGCCATGAGGCTGTCAGGCTCACTGAGAGCTCATGATTAGTTTCCCCCTGACTGTAATTAGATGGTCTTCTCTCCATTCCATGCCTTACCTCCCGTAGTATGAAAGGAGAAACAGCATGACGAGCCCATATTGTTTTTTTTAAAACTTTCATCGATTCTTGTTTTGAACACAAACTATAGGATTATACAAGAAGGCCTAACAATGAAGCTTCTCAGAACTCAAGGTCCAAGTTACAATTACAGGTCCACAATATCATTAGTTGAGGCAGTCTGAAACCACAAGAACGTGTTGCGTTAAAAAAAAAAAAAGTGGTTTGTGTGTGCTAGCTGGTGGAGCAGGTTGTGTATTTACATTTACATTTCATATGTTCCTTATTACCGCACTGTCACATGTATATTCCTTAGGTTTTTATTTGACGTGTTTGTTTATTTGGCTTCTTTAACGTCGCTATCGCCATCGGCGGCCATTCCAGCGACACACACAAGGTTGTAGCTATACACAAGTTCATCTTAAGACTAGTCATATACACACACACACCAATATAGAGTAATCAATTAGCCTAACGTGCATGTCTTTGGACTGTATAAGGAAACTGGAGTACCCAGAGTAAACCCACAGAGACACGGGAAGGACTCCACATAGAAAGGACCCATGCCGCTCTATCTAGGGGGATGGTCCCAAGAAGGTCGCGGGTTCAATCCCAGGGTGGAGTGGCTTAGGTCCTTTCTGTGTCTGCGTGGGTTTACTCCGGGTACTCCGGTTTCCTCACACAGTCCAAAGACATGCGTGTTAGGTTATTTGGCATCTCCAAATTGTCACTGACTTGTGTATGAACCTGGAAACAGCTGCACCCAAGCCCGGATAAATGGGGAGGGGTGGTGAAAGCAATGGCAAACTACTCCACTATCCTGCCCAAATACTTTATGGATCATTGATGAAGGACAGAAATGTGTGGAGATCCATGACCCATCAAGTGACCGAGAATCGGCTGCGACTGTACGCTTAATCCCATTCCATTTAAGGGGATACATTTGGGTTTATTGGTGTTACAAATTAGAAAATGAGCTCAAGGTAAATGAGCGGAAATTTTAAATTTAAACCTAATTGGTTACAGAAGGCCGTTTGAATATGGATTTGTTTGAATTTAGACACCCTGTATTATAATTAAATTTGGAATAAACAACACCTTTTCCTTGGTTTTGTGCCAATTATTTTTGGCCCAACTATAAAACTGATTGATGATTGATGGCTATATATACACCTACACTGTCAGTACGTTCCTAAATCTCAAAGTAACTCTGAAGGTTCTGCTACCACATGGACGACATAAACAGCTTCACTTAAAGGTTTATCATTGATCCTGTTGTGTATCGTGAATACGAGTTACTCAGTTGTGTTTGTGTTTTCAGATATTTGTTCCAGGTTGGACTGAAACATGGGTCGGTGTCGTTGCCTGTACTGACAACCATCCAGGATTGGCTGAAGGTCTTGGTAGAAGAATGCTGCTCTGGAACTGATGATACCTCAGCATGTTTAAATGAAAAGGTAAGACTGTGCCCAATAGGAGGCCTGCATTTTGAGTGTACATTTTTAAATAATAATAATAATAATTTTGTATTGTATTACCTATGGTTAGCATAGAGTAGTGTAGTTAAAGTTTGCTGTTCATATTATATAGTTATACAGGGTGAGTCAAAAGTCACAGGACACATGTGCTGCGCCGTGGACTTTGGCACAGGCTGCCAAAACCATTACTGAGGTTTCTGGGTCGGTAGCGGTCTTAGAACGATCACTATGGGGCGGTTTCTCGGAATTTGGCTATGAGGGACGGAGCAGTGGTGTGAAATTGCTGGTCTTTCGCCGTGTTGTTGTTGTTGTTGAGGTCTGTTGCTATGATACGGCAACCGCGTTCCCCAGACATCAGAATCATCAAATATTCAGTATGATGGACAACAAAAGCTTTAAACTTTGCGTTCATAACTTTTGAACCACAAGAGATATTGCAAATCGGATTGTGGTAGTACTACATGTACAGTCCCATTTGGAAAACTTGCCCTTGATCTAATATCTTGGCATTAAAGATGGCGGCCACGTTCTGGACATAGCCTAAAAGATAGCACCCCCCACCCATTACTTGGTGGAGTATTCAGGGTGTCCGGTGTCTTTCGACTCAGCCTTTATATTATGCACCATATAATTATACTCCAACGATTTTCCTCTTCAAAAACGTTGCCAAATATTTCACTGGTCACTGTTTGTTAGTGACAAAATTTCAAAACACTCAATTTTAGCTTCGTTTGAGCATAACTAAATCTAGACTGGACAAGATCTCAATCTGGACATCAGTTAATTTCAAAAGTTCACTTGCAAAAGAAAAAAAGAAAAATTATAATGCATAACAAATGCACTCGATCTTAAAATGAAGGGTTTTTTAAAAACTATGTTTAAAATAATTCTATTCAGACTAGAAATCAGACTTGCGTGTTTATAAACTTCACTGGACTTTCCTTTTCTTGTACGTCTCCTTTTCTTGCTGCCACTGTCCAGATGTTATGCCAAGTGCACTTTCCTCGCTGACACCCTCACCACTTCTGCAGTACTTGCCCAGATATTGAGCACCTCTTCACCACCTTCTAGTTTGTCTCGTTCCTTAAATCTAATACAAGTTTTCCTCCTCCTTCAACTTTCAAAATCTGATCCATGGTTTAAAATCACTGTCACTTGGCAGCGAGATTTGGTCACAAATTTTGTACTGGGGGCAAAACAAGTTCTTCTTATTAGGTGGTGCCCAAGAGTAGGAACCATCCTTAACAAATACATAGAAAGATCAAATCATTGGTGCTTTTCATGAGAACATGTGCTTGTGTATTTCTTTTACTGTGGACTTTGAGTTTGTTGGAACGAGGGGTTAAAAAGGCATGGAACTTATGGTGACACAGCCGGCTTTGATGACAATCAGAACAAAAACAACTTTGGGATACAATAACCGAAAAGGTAAAAAAAAATAAAAATAAAAGGCATCCACTAACACCTCCCTAAACTTTCAAAATATACTTAAGTGATTTACTTCAGTTTTCAACTTAAAATGTTAAGAAGAAGTTAACATCACTTTTTTTTATTAACAGATCTATGTGAAACAGCTCCGTTCTAGCATTTGATGAATTCCAACAAACCACATCCCAGTCTACTTAACGAGCTACTAATTAACTGATCACCTGAGTCTAATCTCATTTGCTGAGCAGTACAAGACATGGACACTGTGATTAAAAATCTTGGCTTCTGAACATTCCACAAGTTTAATGTTTCTTTGTTAAAAGTAGATAAACTTTTCTTTATACTGTTTACATTTTTCAATCAGGGTCAAAAATACTACAGCTATTTTTATTTTAACCAGCTGCCAGTTAGAGTGACATGTCTCAAAATTTAATTCGATATGTCATTTTGAAGAATCACCTTATTTTTGTGCGCAGTATATTTGGAACATGCTCTAAAAAAAACCTCTTTCTCTTAAAACTTTTGCACAATTACGACCACATTATTCCCCTTTACATTTCATCTCCTATTTCTGCCCTTTTTTTCTCACTTATGCTCCTTCTCCCACTCATCTCAGCTTTTCTGCTTTCTTTCTCAATCATATCTTAGATTCATTAACACTCACTTCATGTTTTCATTCGTTCACTTTTCTCACACACCCCCACCCACCCCTAGGGCTGCCCTTCTACAAAAGGTGCAACAGGAAACAATGCCTTGCTCACTCTTGTATACAGTTCCCTACAGGTGGAAGTCGTTTGGGGCTAATCAGGTGCATCACAGTGCATTCTGGGAATTGTAGTTTCCACAAGCTGACCAGCCAGCGTACACAATAGCCCTCTGCCGCCCCCTGGTCAGAAGTGACTTTAAATGTGTGCTCAGGTGGCTTCAGTGGAAGCCAGCACAGCAGCATGAGCACCTACTGCCCCTAGATGTGACAATCTCTTAAACATTTAATGATTTCTTCATTAACTCCAGTGTTACCCTGCATACCACCAGCCCATGATCTTTAGCTCCACTCTCCCTTTAATCCTCCTTGCAATCTCCAGTCTCTTCAGGTTGCATCTCCTTGTGTGCGCTGCTACTCTTATAGCTCACCCTCCTACGTAAAATATGTATTCATCGCACAACCATTTCCATCTTTTCCAAGCCCACTCCAATCACCAAACTATCTTTGCTGGGTAGCACTTGAGGAGCACATGCGCTCATCATCACTCTCTCTGCACCTGCAACACACTGTTCCTTCAGGATCACCAATACAAAATTGTGTTCCAATCCACAGCATGGAAAAACCAGTTTGAAACCACCTGATTCTTCTCGTCTTGCTCTCCTTTTACTTGGTCTCTTGTACAAACAGTAGGTCAAAGTTTTTAATCGGTGTTATGTCAGCTAGCTCTCTCTTTAGTTTTCTTTTACTTCACTTCACAATGAAGTGTTTAACATGAGATGTCTTTAGGATTGTGCAACCCCATTAAAATAATCTGAAATAAGCATGTGCCTGTGACTATTATCACTAATATGGTGTTTGTAGACCTCTTGTTTGCATGTCATCACCTTCCATGGGCTGTGTCATTTTTTTCACATATGTGTAAAATATATTTAGGAATGTTGCTATTTATAAAACTACAACGAAAAAGTGCCATGAGAGTTAGCCATTATTTTTTTGCTTGTTTCGCGGATCTGCCGGCAAGAATACAAAAACAAAATATTTTTGGGGGGTATTTTTCAGATCCGCCGCAGCACCAATGGTTGAAATAAATATATATATATATATATATATATTTTTTTTTTTATTTTTTTTTTTTTAGCTTTTTCCACCCTCCTTCTGTTCATTTAATTCACTTTAATTTAATTGTAGGTTAAATACATTTTATTTAAAAATAAAAATGTATGTTTATTTCTTCCTCCTTTCCTGTATTGATTCCACTTAGTCCTCGAGAAATTGAAAAGTGCTGAAAAATAAAGATTTTTTCTCGGATCCGCTGCAGCACCAATGGTTGAAATAAAAAAAATTAAAGTTTTTATTTTTTAGCTTTTTCCCCCCTCTGGTGGAGAGCCAACGGTTTTCTTTTGTTCATTTAATTTTTTTTCCTAGATTCACTTTAATTTAATTGTAGGGTAAATTAAATTTATTTTTAAATAAACAATTATTTTGATTTCTTCCTCCTCCCCTGTATTGATTCCACATAGTCCTCGAGAAATTGAAAAGTGCGAAAAAATAAAGATTTTTTTTTCCTCCTAAGTAGATTCTTAAGTAGGAACAAGCAATTAAAAAAATCTGGCCTAAGAGGACATGGGAGATCCCAAGTACTGATACATGGACCCAACAGTGGTGACTAGGGCCCATGTATCAGTACTTGGGCTCTCCCATGTCCCCAAGCCCTTAACTCGAAATGGTTTGATTCTACCTTGTTATTGTTTGTTGATTTTGAGGGTCGTTTTGAATGACTGCATCTGCTAATAAAATGCAACTGTAGTCCCAGCCAGCCACCAATAGGGGGAGCTCGAAGTCAAGCTGGTGCAGAATTGTTTATATAACGCAATGCATTTTTGCCAGTTTAATAATACATAGAAGTCAAATACATCTTTATTATCTTAATTAATAAGATATTAATAAATCTTAATTATTTATATCACCTTTGAATAATGTAATGTATTCGGCTGTAAATACACTTGATGCTAAAGTCCTTTTGTTGTTAAATCATTAAAAAAGCTATACTTTTTTGCAGAATTATTTATACTGTTCAAATGGTGACCTTCGTCCAAGCGGTTCCCCAGTAATCTCTCTATTTACAGAAAGTTCAGATGGAGTAAATGTCCTGAGCTCATTAGTACACACAGCTAATTAAACCTTGAGTCTCTGTTCCAAAGGGTAACGGGAATGATTAGCACACACAAGAGGAGCTCGGTGCACCCGTCTTTGTGATTCAATTTACTGTAAAAAGACAGTGTGCTTGTGACAGTGATGTGACTCATCAGTAGCTCCTACACTATGAAAAAGCTCAGTCATATCGAACATCAGAAAAGTCTTTGTCTTTGCTTTCGACCCAATTGTCTCAGTTGGCTAGAATTGGCTAGAATGGCTGTCTTCCCTTGACCTTATTTTGTCTTCCAGGACGGCAAATTAGAGAAGACAGCAGCGCTTCTGTCGAAGATGGACAACTTCTGCTTACAGTACTTTAAAATTGACCTGTCTGCCTTTAAAACAATGTAAGACTAATGGAATGTATCCTGAGCTCAGCACACATACCTTGTATACACACCCTGATATTTCAGAAAAAAAACTCCTTCGAAAAGAGTTATATATACATTTATATAAAGCATAAAGGAATCGGTCATGGCCTAAACCGCTACAGTGTAATGGATTCCATTTCATATTCAACACTAAACTCTCTAGGTTTCCACCTTTCTGACTTTCTGTCATGTCTTCAAAAGACACATTTTGTAGTTTGTCAGTTTTGATGAAGAACTTGGCTGACATGTGCAAAGCCCTGACCTTAACTCCATCAGACACCTTGGAGATTAATTGAACACGAAGGTTTGGGCGACAGACATGAACTAGGGCTTATTGTCCAATATCAGTGTCTGACCTCATATTAATGTTCCATAATCTAGTAGAAAGCTTAGTAATAATGGGAAGTCTGTCAATCCATTAAAGGGGGGAACAAATGCAGTACTAATACCCATTTTCACCCGTAACCCTTGGGTGTCTACACACTTTTGACTATAAATGTGCATAAAATATTTGTAAAACAAACTAAGCAAATATATGACAGTGTTATATTACTTGTAAAGGACGTAAACAACTTAATATTGTCCTTAAAAAATCCTTTTTGCCGCACTAAATAATATGCTTATTCTCTACACTATTTTATTTATAATTCAACCAGTTTTATACCAGTTTCTTATATGCTACAGGTTTATATTCTCTCTTTATTGTACACAAAAGTTTTTCCTTGCCTGTTTTGCAAGGGTCTGTTGTTTAAATCTCCCTAAAACTAAACTTCTGTATAAATTTAAATGTTATAGAGTGGAAGGCAAAAGTCTGAGACCACTAGTGAAAATGGTTATTTAGCCTTTTTTTTATTTAATACCATTTTCCCATACAAATCACATAATCAGCAACAAGTATGAATGAAAAGATACTTACATTTTAAATGTATTAGTCTTTGGTATGTCACTGTGACCGAAAACCCCACTGAGCATTTATGGGGGCACTTGAAGGCAGAGAAAAGCAAGCACTTTTCACTTAAGCACATACACAAGCTTCTTATTATAAAATCATTCCATAGCATGGATAATTTTGCACAAACTTGTAAAATCAATGCCATCTCAGGTGCACACTGCCATCACAGCAAAAGGGGCAATATACCAAAATGAAACTATTATTAAACTATATTAAAGTTATTATGAATTTATAGAACGATTTTTTTTCCAAAGACTCAACTTTTCATTTAAATTGTTTCTGCTGATTATATGATTTGTAATTAAAACATTGTATTAAATTGGGGAAAAAAACTGCTGCAGGGTCACACAGCCCCAGAACAATTGCCAGCATGTGGTTAATAATGAATGGAAGCTAATTGAGGTCAGTCGTTTAGGATTTGGGCAGGAGTCCAGACTTAAAGATTCATACAATGGATCGTCCGTCTGTGTTCACAGGGTTCAGAAGGAGTTCCAGGGTGAGATGTCCAAGAGTCAGGCATGGATTGATCTGACCACCAGTTGCTGCTCTCAGCAAGCGCCTGCACAACTGTGCCAAAAACTGGTGAGTTACTGGTCTTTTTTAAACTGTTACATAGAGAGCAGATCAGGAGGAATGATGGCAGGGCATAATGCTCTGGACTACTAATCAGAATGCTTTGAGTTTAAATTCCAGTCAATGATGCGACCTTGAGCAGTGCTGGGAGAATATATAGTTGAGCAACGGAATTGAATATAATTTCTGACCAGTGGTGACTCAGGAGTTAGCTACTAATACCCGGAGCTGCTGATCAGAAGGTTCCCAGATAGCAGGGAGTTTTTATCCAGACAGGAAACATGCGACAGCCAAGTGTATTGTGGGCCAAACTTGGCTCCACTGTTGTCAGCCACAATAATGCTTGGCCAACTTGTAATGTACCACAAGTACGGTTTGTGCAGGATTTGCATTTTCGGCCGAATATGGCCTGCCAGGATCAGTTCTGGCTGTGTACTGGCAACCAGATTAGCTGGAACACATAGCTGTCATTCCACAGCAGTACTGGGCCAAAGGAAAAGGCAAGTATGGCTCACAAATGGGCCACTCATTTGCTGTCAGGGATGTGAGTTGGAAGCCTGCTTACAATTAGCTTGAGCAAGGCTCTCAACATTCAACTAACACAGCTAGATGCTAATAGAAGTAACTAAGTAATTACAGGGTACATATTAATGAATGGGCCACCAGTAAAGACCCTGGTTCGAGTCCTAGTGGCTGGACAGGTGGATCACCCATGGCACTGCAACAACCTTTCACACAGAAAGTTCCCACAGAAGGTGCAAACAGAAAACTGTATATTGGTGAATCCATTGAAATATTAAAGTTAATTAATTGACTGTATATTCATTGTTGATTTCCACAGACAGAAAACGTCATTTAGAACGCAGGCGCTCTACGGCTTTCGATTGGAGAGCCTGCGCTTACTCATCACTCGTCACAATTAAAATGTGTTTAAATTACTCTTGTATCCTCTATTCATTCAAATCATTTGTTTTTTCTCTGCTCATTTAATTGTTTTTGTCACCTGTTTATTTACTTGTCATTCAGCTTTTATGAGCTTTATCTAAAACGTAAGAAATATTTTTGAACAATTTAATTTCCTGCTACCAAGTCGACGCTTAACTATACTTAGCTATATAAAGCTATCAAATTCATTTAACCATTTTTCATGTGTAAGTTAGGGCTCCTTGCAGTGCACTTTGTTAAACTTTGTTGTTTTGTTGGTCATTAGCAAAGAAGTTTAGCGCTTAGGTTGTAGCTGAAATAAACATTTCTGCTCAGAAACATTCAGAATGACCTACGCATCCTCTGTGACTCATGTGATCATTAAAACCGTATTATGATCGAGTTTTTCCTTGAAAAATGTATTAAAGGCAGAGCTTTTAATAAAGACTCTTTAACGCTAAATGAATGAGGATTGGGTGTATTCAAGGTCGTAACAGGAAAACACTAGCTAAAAGAACTACTGTTGGGATGACCTTCACATGTGTTGATGTTATGGAAATAAATTGAGACTTTTACAAGTATTCTGTAATCAGAAACAGTAACAATAGCAGAGTATGCATGGAAATCACATGACTAATTTATACGCACATAGTATTTTTTTACCTATAGTATCTTTTATCTATCGCTATTAATTAGCCTGAAGCCCTGGAGACCCATGTTTGGACACAGAAGTGACTTTTGACCAGGGCAGGCACCGCACAGATATTTGAGGGAAGGGAATGAGTGGGGAAGATTATCCCCCAAGGACTTCTTACATTCCCTGTAATGGACTACTACACCTTAACGGTGGTGCAGTGGTTAGTACGGTCTTCTCAAGCTCTGGAGAAAAGGATTTGAGTCCAGAACCAGCCTTTGTGGAGATCTCCCCTGCTCAAAAAAACAAGCATTGACCAGCATCAGTTCCATGCTGGTTTAAGCTGGTTTGGTGCTGGTTTTGCTGGTTGACTAACATAACATTGGTGGCAAAGTTGGTTGGTTCAAACAGCATACTAAGAGAAGACCAGCATGCGCTGGGCACAACCACCCAAAAACCAGCAAAGACCAGCATGTGCTGGTCACCAGCACCCCCAGCAAAGACCAACATGTGCTGGTCACCAGCACCCCCTGCAAAGACCAACATGTGCTGGTCACCAGCACCCCCTGCAAAGACCAACATGTGCTGGTCACCAGCATCCCCAGCAAAAACATGTTCAAAACACAACAAACGCTGGTCACCACCAAGTCCAGCATCATGCTGGTCTAGTTTTTTTTTCAGTAGGGAAGGAGGGCAAGCCATTTTAGACATGCAGATGGCGGACAGTAATGAAATACTGCTTTTCTCCAGTATTTCTGTTATAACAAATGTGAAAATACAATAAAAAATGAGTACTTTATAAAACAGGAACGTGTAGATCACAATGTTTTGGAGCAGTCCTGACCTTAATCCATTAATAATGTTGTGGCCGGACCTTTAGTGAGCACATGGGAGGGTCAGACCAGATACTGAGAGCATAAGTTTAAACCCACAGCTTTGTGAAATTGGAGGAGGAACAAAGAAGAACGATGGATGATAACATTCATTCATTGCTAATTCATTTCCTTGACGAGCGGGTTCCATTTCAGTGGCTTAGCAGTCGAGTGTTAGCAAAACCGATCAGTGGGAGACAATATTAAAGTCAGCTCTGTGTGTGTGTGTGTGTGTGTGTGTGTGTGTGTGTGTGTGTGTGTGTGTGTGTGTGTGTGTGTGAAGACTTTTAAATCATGTTTAAAGAATGTGTTATGAAAGTAAAGTCCAATAAAAAGCGCCTTTATTCAAGAACTGAGCTGTGTTTACGGTTACAGATACACGCAGTACGTTTTCTGGCCACTAGAGGGCGGCACGACAGTACCAAACTGTAATACAGGCAGCAATCACGTATGCTAACTGTAACACACCGTCATATAGAAACTCACACTAAAACACACTAACACACTCCGAACCACGATACCATTGTAATATTAATCAGTAAAACTCAGTAACACAAAGGGAAAGGCACAGTATAAACACAGAGCGACACATGAGGTAACACACAGTAACACAATAAGGCATAGTTCAAACTCCTAGCAACACACAGTGAAAACAACGTAAAGGCAGAGACACACAAACGCAAACACACAATAACCCCGTCAGAAAAACGAGTGAAATAGCCACACACAGGCACGCAACACAAAGCACAAACACAGTAACACAAAGCACAAACAGTTAAAAACAAAGTACCACACACAACACACAGTGAAACCATCAATAACACAGCTCAGTCACAATCAGTAGCACAACAAGACACAGTTAGAAAAGAAACACAATAATACAAACGCAGTAACGCAATCAAAACATAAAACGCACACACACAGTAGGACAAGGAGAGAACTAACACACAGTACAAACACAGTAACACAATTAAATACACAGTTAAAGTCTTACACACACAGTGACACACAATAGGACACTCTCAAACATAGTAACACAATCAATAAGACAGACAAAGCAAAGAAAAACACAAAACAAACACACAGGAGCGCAGAGAAACTCCCAGTATACACAGTACGAAACATCAGCAACACACTAGCGCGCATAAAAACCTTAAACACTTTGACCAGCGGAGTAACACACTCAGCGATACACTAACTCGGGTTACACACACACAACGTTATTTTCACAGGACACTTCATTTGACCCTAACTAACACAGGTTAACACAAATATGTGGAATGACGTCATTACAAAAACGCGCACACACACACACACACACAACAGATAATGCGTATCATGCTTCATGGGGAAGATGATGTCATTTCTCAGACCCAGGTGCATTGTGGGATTGTGCAGCACTCACTTTCGGTGTATTACAATAGAAAAAAAGTTGATCTTAATGCAACAATCAGGAAGTTTTAAAAAAAAAGGAAATGATCACTTCACAAAAACACAAAAACACAAAAACTCGGACCATGCTCTGAGTTTATTCAAGGTATGAAATGAAAAATTAAAAAGAAGTTACACAGCCTCCACAGAGAACAAACTGCTTTCAAATTTGGTGTGTCAAACAAAAGCTAAGATTTTTGTCGTATCGCAGAAAATGATCTGTACGAAGGCTTTTGCGTTACAAAGTTTGGAGTTGATAACACAACCCTGAGATTGCGTTAGATGCTGTGTCGTGTTGTGAGTCAGATTTTCTCACATGTTCAGGAAGGAAGTGAGAACGACTCGTTTTATTTTGCTGCCGAACAAAGATTTTAGTTTCCCTCTCCCTTTCTGCCTCGGTGCTAAATATAGTTTGGTTAAATTATAGTTCAGGAACTACTACTACACACACACACACACACAAACACAAACACACACACTGGATTAAGGCAGTGTTACCAGGCAAAAGTACCTGAAACTGTACACTATTGCCAAAATACAGCATCAAAGGTTAAATTTCAGCCCCGATTCGATGTTTGTTATGATAAAGCTGAACATCCATGGTGGTCAAATGATGTGTTTTGTTGATTTTCCAGGACAGCCTGTGAGGCAAAAACAAAGCAGAATTTTTTTTACAATTTTTTAATACAGTCGATTCCGGTTAATGGGACCAGCCGCTTATTCGGACCAAAACAAATCCTATTATATATATAAAATCTTCATCTCTGGCATCACTACCCGAAAACTCCCGAGTTTCTCCCCAGCCCTCTACTGCCACC
The DNA here is from genome assembly GCA_033117975.1 of Parotocinclus spilosoma. Taxonomy (NCBI): domain Eukaryota; kingdom Metazoa; phylum Chordata; class Actinopteri; order Siluriformes; family Loricariidae; genus Parotocinclus; species Parotocinclus spilosoma. The sequence goes on along the minus strand of JAVSBV010178830.1, from coordinate 14 downwards.
TACAGGTCTTTGCC
>JAVSBV010178820.1:0-13357 GCA_033117975.1 Parotocinclus spilosoma | reverse complement strand
TTACTTTTTGTGCTCATTTTAAGTTAAAATTACTTAAAATAAGGTGAAACTTCTAAGTAAGACTGAATAAGGTAATTACTCTTACAAAAAGCAAAACAATCTTACTCTTTTAATGCTTGGTAAGACAAAAAATCTTTTATTGCTTTAAAATTAGACAATTACACTTGCTAAGATTTTGATTTTTGCAGTGTACAAAAAAAGCCACAAGTCGCCAGTTAGCCACAGCAAAAGCGCGTCAAATCACACTGGATAAGTTCTTCAATTGTTGACTGGAAAGAACTTGTTTTTTTTACAGTATTATGATTAGCATGCTGAGTACCTATACATTGTGTTGTAGATTCCAAAAACTTGTTTGCAAATGTATTTTTCAATTAACAAAGTTGGTAAGTAACAGTAGTTCTTGTTTGTACGCTCGCAATATGTGTAAAACATACAAAAAATGTTTAAAAAACATTTAATATGTTACATAGCACGTCCCGTCTTGTAACATTGGGCATGTTCTTTAATCAAACCAGCTGGTTATTAGGACCAAAACCATTGCGTCCCGATTATATATATATATATATATATAGTCCATAGTCTAATAGTCTTGATAGCAGATCATAAGTAAGAAGCTTGCCTTTGTCTTCTGTAAACTTTCTAGTTAGACAGTTTTGAACAGAAATCGGATCAAATAGTTCCACTGAGTGCTGATGGCTTTAGACAGTAGTTACGAAACATTTCCCAGCTTGTTTGTGTTTAATGTGAAGCCAAGTTTTCTCTCTCGGGTTTAAATTTAGATTCTGAGCAGATCAAATGAGGCTGATGGATTTGTTCTCGAGCCTCTTCTTTGCAGTGTGGGAAGAAGGATTGTCTTGCTTGAAATATAACATCTGGACATTCCTCTGTATTAAACATCCTTTCTGTTGTGGGAAGCCTTTCTAGCTTCATGTACTCACCCACACCATGACACCATACCTCGTGACAGTCAGTTCTCAAAAAGGATGTTGGGTTCTCGTCGATTGGTATTGGCCCTTAAAAACACTGAACGATCCAGCTATATTAAATACCCTTTATATTTATATTACACACTGTGCTAATGTCCAGTCCAACGACCATATATCGTATAAATGTACGAATTCTTTTTTTTCCCCCAAATGAAATTTGGTTTCCATTACAAATTCTTCTTAACAAAAGTAGTTCCATTATTCATTAATTCTAATTTACACCCCACAACCCACGGTAAACTGTCCCAACTAGAAAGTGCAGGGATAAAAACCAATAGTCCTGTAAATGTTTCATTTGGAGTTGATGTAGAGTTTTTCAGTTTTCACAGCCGTTGCACAAATCTGGTCAGCAGATGTCGCTAAGGTGCCCAGTTTTGAACGATTTTTAAAAAAGAGATTGGTTGGAATAGCTTCAGAAAGCTTTTTTTTTTCTCTCTTGGCGTGGACTCATTATGTAAACAATCACTGAAGAAGGAAAATATAAAGAAAAAGATATTTGTATTAAATGCCTTAACACTAATTTCTGTCGCTATGATGTCACTACTGGAATTTAAACTGGGATGCGGTTCGTTAGTTTGTTATGAAAGAAGCACTATGAACTGGGAACTGAGTTATCATTTTAAATCGTACAAACCTACATTTCCTTTAGCAAACAATTGAAAATATGATAACCATACTGTTGGATGCCATGCAAAAAAATAAAATGATTGATGTCGCAGGGCTCTCGGCTGGACGACCAGAGGTGTGCCCCACTCCCTCCCCCTACGCGAGGCCCCACGGTCCCGGATGAAGACTTTTTCAGTCTCATCATGCGCTCCCAGGCCAAACGCATGGACGAGCAGCGCGTCATTCTGCCCTCCGACCCTGGACCCACGCCTCTCAACCCTGACTGAGGATACCTGCAGGAACAGGCTAGTGCAGACCCAGGAGCTGCTGGAGCTCCTCAGATCATCACAGACAATGAGGAAGAGTCTGGTTCAGCTCAAATTGGTCCGATCAGAAGCCGTGTCCTGATGAGTCTGAGCGGGACTTCTGGCTCACCTTTTGTTTATCCACCACAGGCAGATGAAGGACTGTTACAGGACATCCAAATGCTGATCCCAGATCAGGACGGCTGTAGGGTCGTTCAGGAACCCACCCCTTTGTCACTATTAAAATCAGAGCAGGTCGGCCGTACCGTAGTTCAGTACAGTTTTAAGTCATTTGTAGGGATCCCTTTGGGATTTATGCTTTAATTTCTCTAAAATGTAACTAGATCTTTAGCTCTAGGTCAAAAAACCCAAGCAGATTCATTCTAAATGTATAGCTTACAAACAGTTCCACTCTTCATGGATTTATAGAACATTACTTTCACACAGTCCAGGCTGGAAAAAGTATGTGAACCCATGTACAGTCAGACTCTCTTATCTGACTGTTCCTGAAAATGGCTCAGAAAACAGGAGCCGTGTTTTTTCTTATGGGATTGTTCTTGAACTTTCAAACCCTTCATACACTTAGTGATGTCAGATTAATATTCTGGTTCTTTATAGTCTTTGTCCAGCAGCAGTGGCATTTTTTGGAACATGATGGTGAGGATATTGTGTAGATCGGACCACATTTTAAGAGTAATTTAAATACAGAATTCCAGCTACCTTCAGTGGCTTGTTATAGCAAGGTAAAAGTAAAGAGTGGTGAGCAGTGGGAAATGTTTATTCAAATACATTTTATTCAGGATTAGCAGACGTTTAGAGAATTGTCCTCAGGGATGTAATATCGTACACTGATTTGATCTCTCGTCTCATTCATATTGAGCTTTTTCGAGGGGTTCCTGGATCTTCCAAAAACTGTAGTTGTGGATGGGAAACGCATTATCTTGTAGAAACATACTTCAGTGATCTGTTTACTGTTATTATTTTTTATTATATTTCATAAGAATGTTTATACAACAGTGAATATTCTTTCTGGGTCTTTATGGGTTTTCAGAAACCAAAAGGTACTTGAAAAGTAGTTTCAGTGTAACGTTTATAAGAGCTGGTTACAAAAATCAGCACAAAATGCTCATCTGTTTTTACACATAATAAACCAGGACTCTTGACTTGTACAGATATTTAGATTGTTTCACTAAATGAGCAGCAGGTTTGCTAAGATTTCAGCTCCTGCTTTCGGCTTTATGATTCAGTTTAGAGAAAAGCAGCATTAAAAGCATTTTGGATCTTGATTACTCCTCATGTCTGACGTTGGGTGGCACAGATGAGGTATGGGGCGGGGCTTAGCGTGACCCCGAGGCTGTACTCCGTGCTTATTTTTGCCCCTGCAGGCAAGGTAAAGCTAAATCTCTGCAGGAAAGAAGTTAAGAACAAGAAGAGCTCCATCCTGGCCAAGTTCTCCCCGAGACATGCTCTTTTCCCTGACAGACAGACAGACAGGCAGAGTGAGTGTAAACTAATTATTCAATCATTTTCATACCTGCTTTGCCCAGGGCATCAATCCTTTGCAGGGCACATGCACAAATGAATCATGTGCAGTAGGAGTGTGCAATATTGAAAAAAATGGTTATCACTACATTTTCTGGGATTTTATCAGTGACATTTTTGACAGTGTTTATATTGGGTCTAAAGTATTCAAAACTTGTTTGAACCCTCAACTGCCTGAACTAGCGAGTGTCTTTTGCGATATAATTGATGACACATTTGTTATGTCTTGCCCTGTGCTACTTCTCTGGTTGTAAGGCACTTTTTTAGATCTTGACAGCTGACTATCACAATTTGTCGTAATATTCATATTCTGCACAGTGGTTAGTTTGCAGTTGGTGAAAGAAGTTAATTGTCTTTAACGGCAACTGACTCTGACACGTTTAAGCAAAGACAAACCACCTCCAATGATGTAGATCTTGAAGCTGGTGGTGTCTGTATTTTGTCTCCTGGCACAGTTTGTTCAGTCCTTATTAACGTCAGTCGTGTGCTTTTAAGTAGAACGCTAGCTTGATTTGTGGTGCTAGCAAGCTGCACGTACGCAGTACCCTACCTAGTTACATGACACAATGAGTATGTGCACTCATAAGGTGCATGCTTTTGAGAGCATATGTAAACAAAAAAAACGTCTTACCTGTTGAGAAAGGAATGAACGCTGTCCTCTTCACAAACCTCCCGTTTTGATCCAGAAAGTGCTGTGGATTGAAGGCGTGTGGGGTTTCCCATTCGTTCTTATCAAACATGACTGAGGTCAGATTGGGAACAATCTCAATGCCCTGGGGAAAATGTTTCTCAATTACAATGTAACCCAAATATTTCAAAGAATTTCAAAGGTTTAAGAAATATGTACTCGAGGTAGCAAGTTTTGGTCCCTGGTCAAGTTTTGTTCTTTTCAATTCCATCTGCTTTGCATGGTAAGGGTTGTGGTGACACCCCAACCTCAGAATCAGATTCAAGCTCATCCTGAGGGATCCCCAGATGGTCCCATGTCAGTTTTGTGGTGTATTTCCTCCAGAAGGTTCTGCCCAGGAGATGGACCTCTAATGCTCCTTCCCAAGTTTCTTCTCCAGTTTTTGTTCAAGTTTAACTCCTCCATGGGATGCCAAATCATCACAGTACTAGAGGGTGATCCCTCAACCGGCCTCAGAGAGGAGTCTGAGCATAGCCAGGTTAAGGAGTGTGCAGAGAGACGAGTCAGCAAGAGAGAAACAGAAGCAGTGTGTGGCAACAACATGGCTGGCCTGGCACTCCTTACAAGTGGCATGCTGAGAAGACAAAGGATGAATCTGAGCTCTGGTGGTCGTGGGACAGTTGTGGATGTCACAGCACACCTGAAGATGGGCTGATGTGACAACAGTAGTGTGTGTACCGTATCTCGTCCGTTTAATCCGTACTGATACACTGGAGTATTTGGTGTAGCTTTGCTGTATAATAGTAACAGTAATAGTATGTGTTTTTATGTCCTGATGGCGTCCAGCTTACGTTACGCACAATTTCACAGACCACAACGGATGTTAAGCGACTCTTAACCTGTCACATCCATTTTCTAATGGATACCTTCGGAATGATGTGATCTCCAATCTTGATCTCCCTGGTGGTCATTCTAGGGAGGCTGAGCGGGACGATGTTTCCAATCCTCTGGATCTCATGCAGAACTGCATCCGTGTAGGGCATTTCAGCTCTGTCCATCACACTCGGCTGCCGCGACTGTCCGATCACCTTGTCGATCTCAGCCTGAACCTTTTCTATTTGTCTCAGAGAAAGACAGTTTGTTATTAACACAAAACAACAGGAACTCGTACCTCAATTCAGTGTGTTGTAATTTTAAAATACTGTGCTTTACCCTGAACCTCTGGGTATTTGACCATGTAGAGCAAGGCCCATCGAAGGGTGGTCGAGGTGGTTTCAGAGCCAGCTGCAAACAGATCCACGGCACTCATCACCAGGTTCTCCTCATCAAGCCCTGCTGAAGTATCCACGTTGTTCTGGGGATCAAATCACACGATGATGAGAGGGCAGTGTAAACCTAAAGTTATGATTCAATTGTGCACCTAACGGCAATTAACAGGAAGCTTACGTGCAGAGAACGTGCCAAACATCACACGAACTCTTACCAGAGCTTGGGATGAAACCAACCACTCTGATTACCTTATTTTATCTATGGATGTTCGCATTTGCTGTAATACCAGCATGGACTTCTGAACTTTTTGGCTTACAGAATCCGAAGCTCTAAACTCAAAATGCAATATCATTTAAAATGCAACAGGTCTATCCACATACATTCTCAATCTCAGTCAGATAACAGTCGATGTAATCCCTGGGTTCTTTGGGGTCTCTGTCCTTCTTGTGTTGCTCCATCTCTGTCCTTACAAAGTCTTTTGCAGTTTTCCAGTGGTTTACAATCTTATGGTGAGGTCCAGGGAGCCAATCCATCAACACAGGAAAAGCATTATGCAGCTGAAATCAAGAAGAAAGCATTTGCAACGTGAGTACAGTTCTTACTGTATGTTCTCAAATAACAAACGATATTAGAAAATATCCCTCACACCATTCCATTCCATGCTCTCATGCTCAAACTCAGACCCTACCATCCATGTATCGCAACAGAAAAGACGAGGCAACGTTTTCCCCCCATCTTCTATTGCCCAATTTTGGTGAGCCCATGCATATTGTACCCTGTGTTGCCTGTTAGGTTAATTCTCCAAATCATCGCATTTATATGCATACTGAACGTTTGGAGAGGTCATTAACACAAAGGTTCAAAATATGCATTGTGATCACAAAAAAGCAGATTTGAGCCAGAGTGAGGTTTGCTTAATGCCCTGGATTTAAATCCCAGGTTATTTGATTATCTGATTTCACTCTCAGACTTGTTCTTGAACATGCAAATGAGGCTGTTAACTGGGTTTAGCTTAATTAGGATGCTACATCTTAGTCAATCACTGTGCACCATACTATGCTCTGTGCAATGGGTTGTGTAATACAGACCTGAGCCCAGATGCTGGCCTCCAGGACTAATACTTTTCCAAAAAGCTGCACTATGAACTGGAATTGGGAGTCGGTGTACTCAAACCGATGGCCAAACACAAGCCTGCAGATGATGTTGGCTACACCATAGTTTATAGTCAGATGAGGATCGAAAGGCGTTCCTGTCAAGAGAAGGCGGAATCTTTCACAAGCTGTCTTTTTGAGTTATAACTAAGCTCTGTGACTAAAAGTAAACGTCTGAAACGTTCAAGATCGTTCATGGTTACTATGAGATTTATTCTGCTAAACAGAGGCTGGTTTGTTTAAGGGTTAACCATAAGCAACAGCACAGTAAGCAAAGTAACCCGACATTACTATGTATGAATTTATAAATACACTGCTCACTAACATTATGTGAAGTTTCAGTATGAAGTATCCCCTAATTTTTGTGTGTATAATCTGCAATTTAATTATAATCTAATGGAGTCTTTACTGTTTTGATTTACAAATCAAGCTCTTCGAGGAAAACACATTTACAAGGAAGTGAGGATGAAACAAAATTGTATTGTACTGGATGAAAATGGTGTTTAATAATATGTGGATTTACACTGATCGTCATCAATCTAAAGCAGCCTCAGATCATTTAAACTAACTATTATAATGATTTTATCAGATATCATTTTAGACATTTGATAGGGCCAGTAAAAATGTTCATTCAGACTTGGGCATGACTTGGACTCAATAAAGGTTTCCTTGACTACAGCCCTATATATAATGCAGTGATTTCCAGACAGATGACTGTCACGGCCAACATGCACAAAATTATATAGGATATAATAATTATAACTAATATAGGATATCAGTTACTGGCATTACTTGTACCACAGTTACTTGTTACTTGTACCAAGCACAAGTTGTACCATTGTACCTACACTTGTACCATGGCACTTTCATAAGCTCTGGCATTTGCTGAGAAAATACTGTAAAAAAGTGGGTTGTACCATTGTGGTTATTGAACATTTTCTCAAGGTAGGTGAACTCCTCCAAAATTGCTGACTCTAGAGACTTCTTCCCAACTCCAAAGTACTTCAGTGTAGAGAGCGAGAAGCGTCTCTGTTGTTTCCACAGGAACCCATTGGAGCCAATCAGTCCTAGAGCACGAAAGAAAAAAAGCAAAACAAATGTAGGTATACAGCGAAGAGTGTATTTGGGTGAACTGGAATTATATTAAATCATATTAAAGCAAGATGAAATCTTAAAAAGCTGTTCCACATGAGCATCTAGCTTTGTACTATGTACTACTCACTGGCCAATTTGTTAGGTACACTTCTGTCATCTCATTGGTCCGCTTACCATATTGAAGCATTTTGTAGTTCTACAGTTACAGACTGTAGTCCATCTGTTTTTCTGCATAAACTGTTTTAGTCCCACTTTCTCTGTTTCCTAGTGGTCTGGAGCCTCACAGGTCCAGCACAGATCAGGTACTATTGTGGTGGATGATGCTGAGCAGTGACGTGGTGGTGGTGGTGGTGGTGGTGATGGTGGTGTATTAATGTGTGTTGTGGATCTGTACTGCTGCAGGTTTCAGCATCAGTGCAGAACTGATATTGTTTACCAGAACCATGTAGGCAATGTAATCGCTGAAAAAGGATTAGAGGAAGACTAATACAAACTGCCCAGAATCAGATGAGCTACTGTGTTCAGCTACAAGGTGGTGTAGATGTGTCTAATAGAGGACACACTGAGTAAACATTACATGGGCACTAACTGTCGAAACAAGGTATCCCCAACAAATTGACTGGTTAGTGTTCGAGGATTGAATTCTTACCAAGATGCTGGCCCACTTTAGCACTGATTGTTCCAACCTTTTTGTCAATGGTACTTTCTCCCTGAGTGACCAGGGCTTCTTTGACTGTTTTATAGCTGTTCAGAATCACAATCCATGACTGACCCAGGCGCAGACTGTAAACATCACCATAGTGGACAGCAAGCTGGGGGAGACAGAACGGGATAACCTGCCTCTTTAGGTATACGCTATTTATGCCCTCAAAAGGGTTCTTTAATAAATTTAAAGATCTAAATCCAGTTTTTATAACATTCCGGTCCGAGTTTTACTTTTCACCCAATCCGGATCCACTTTTAATAAAAATCCAGTCCGTGTTTTACTTTTCACCCAATGCGGATACAGCTTTTATAACAATACAATCCAGGTTTTACTTACTTTTCACCCAATCCGGATCCACTTTTATAACGATCCAGTCCGGGTTTTGCTTTTCACCCAATCCAGATCCTGTTTTTATAATGATCCGATCCGGGTTTTACTTTTCACCCAACCTGGATCTAGTTTTCATAATAATACGGCCCAAATTTTACTTTTTACCCAATCTGGATCCAGTTTTTTTGGGACTTTTTACTTTTCACTCAATCTGAATACAGGGTTTATTTTGAGAAGTCCAGTCCAGGTTTTACTTTTCACACGATCCGGATCCTGTTTTTATTACGATCCAGTCCGAGTTTTACTTTTCACCCAATCAGGATCCAATTTTACTTTTTCTCCAATACAGATCCAGTTTTTATAACAATCCCGGACCAGACAATTATAAAAACTGGATCCGGATTGGTTGAAAAGTAAAACCTGGATCGGATTGTTATAAAAACTGAATTGGATTTGGTACCCAGTAAAACCTGGACACGATTATTATAAAACTGGATTAAAAACCCAATCTACATCTCTCATGACTCTTGTATTTCTGAAACAAGTATACCTCTGTTTTTTATATTTTTAGGAGACAAGCCAATTCTCCTACTTACTATTTTCTATTGTAATCTATTACTTCTAATAATTCCAGTTTATTTACAAGAATAGTGCAATACTTTAAGTATCTAAGAAATGTTTGTTTTGAGGTTATATTTGATGTAAAAAAAAATTTTTAATAAAAATTCGTAGAAATTTTAGTGCGTCTTCCATGACCGTACATGCAGCTTTATTGTGTTTAATTACGCACAGCACAGCCATCTTTAACCATAGGTAAAGTGGTTTAAACTGAGAGCTGTTATATCCTAATAACATGATCCTTAACTAATTGAGAAAGGTTAAATTAGTTACAGTATAAAGTTAGTATGCTGTAACTGCTCGGTTTAAATCTTCTGTCAGATGGTTAAAGATGGCTGAGCCTTGTACCCACAGTAGTTTAAACAAAATAAAGCTGCACGTAAAGTCATGGAAGACATTAACCCTAATATTTCAAACATTTTTTTTGTTAAAAAGTATCAGTCCCTTACCTGTGTCAGGTCGATATGAGCTCTCTTAAAGCTAAAAGTGAACATGTTCCCGAAGAATGGGAGGCCAGGGGGCGCTGGAGGGAAGGATTTGGGTCTGCGATGCCGCATGTAATCTCCAAAAATCAGGAAGACGAGCAGAAACATCAAAAAGGACTGAAAATCCAAGAGCTCCAACAAAAACTGAATAAGGTCTCAACTCAGAGACATGGCAGCAGGTAGAATGTGCGTGCGTGTGCGTGTGTGTGTGTGTGTGTGAGAGGACCGTGTCTGGATCTGGTGTGTGTAAGGTTTCTTTGTGCACTTTAGACAGCAGAGGGTGGTAGTAACTAAGCACCTTTGCACTGCCTTTACTTTAACTCTTTACAGGTACATCTCAGGGACCCTGGGTCAAATTACATGTTTCAATTTACTTATGCTATTTAATTCTCACATTTAAAATGTTTGTTAAGTTATACCACCTGTGCCCCTTCTTGTACACATGCAGGACTGCAGTGTGAAACGTAAAGAACATAAAAAAAATAATCAGCATATTCAAAAAAGGTTTATTATGATTTTTAGCAGCGTAACATAAATGCATTACAATTTTACACCTGAATAAAAGAACATCAGACTGAAGGAATGGCAGGTAAAAACAAAGCTTAATTAAAGAGTTCTGGTTTTCCTAATACGAAATATGTTAAACATTATAAACGTAAAAATTTTCCATCAATCTGAAAGAACAGAATTCTGCACATAACTTCAGTCCAAACTGAGGGAATGCTGGAAATGTTGGAAACGCTGGAAACACTGGGAAATTAAACAGAAATGGAAGACACCTCCGCTCCATTTACTCTATTAATTATTTATGTGATTCAGCTAAATTTGGCTTCCATCTGCTCCCATTTTTAAACAAATGAATTTGATGTACTTCAGGTATTGCCAGTGTGTTTTTAGTGTACTAATATTTATGCTCTCCATGTAATGTAGGAATACTTTAATCAACCCAGGATCCCTATAAATGAAGTCCCACATGAATCAGTGTTACTCACCTAGCACCTGACAAAAGTTCAACCACCTTATAAGACCCTGTTTTCAGATTAATATGAAGCACAAGGAGCCCAGGTTTTAATGGAATTAAGTACATTGATTTAGTTTGAGCCCTGTGGGTGTGACTTCATAACCATCATATTAACAATGTTAAAGTTGGACTTTATTATAAACACCCTGTAAGTAATCAGTAATCACCCACTAGGCCACAATATTACATAAATATGTGCATTATTTGTTCCCTATAAGAATAAATATCATGAGGGGTCAAGAATGACTCCTCACTACAGCGCTCCAAACGGGGCAATTAGCAAGCAAGACGTGGAACCACAAGACCAGAGGACCAGCTGGGGCAGGTCGATTCTGCTGATTGTAATCCTCATGGTTGCAATGAATGAAAAAGGGTTTGATTTGTACAAGAGAGAATGAAAAGTTTCTTTGGTTGTCATTACTGACTGGTTGCAGTGTGAATTATGGTCTGTGAGTGGATCCTCTGAGTAGCTGAACCCTTTTGAAACGAGTATCCTTGCGTACAGAAGGCGACTTCGGTATTTATGTGAATTTCTTGATAAAACGAAGTTTTAAGTATGCGATGATCAGGAATATGACGGTCATGCAGGCCAGGGCAACAATGTTCTGCCACATGCCCCAGGTTGAGTAATCGATGCCCTGCTCCGTCAGAAAGTCCTCCCCAGTCTTACAGCTGTAACCAATTACAACATCGAATCCTGATCAATGTCACGGTCCCATTTACAAAGTGTCTGAATCACCTATTGGAATCAATGTAGATCTCATTTCGAAGACTACAGTTTTACACCTGCTCACAAAAATGAGGGGAATAAAAGATCCCATAATTAAAGATCCCCTCATTTTTGTGAGCAGTGTAGTGAGTGTTACATGAACTCATCGTGAGGTCTGAAGTGTGCTTGTGCCTGTCAGAAATACTTACATAGTAACATTCGGCCTACTGGAATTAGCTGTAGAAGGATTGTCACAAAATTCCAGTCCAACAAATTCATTCACCATAAGACTCTGGAAACAGAACGGTCGTTACAAATCACTAGCAGTGTATGTAGGGAGATATTGTTTTTAATTTCAATCGGGGACTTACGGTAAGGCCATAGCGGGGAATGCTCAGATACTTTAGCCAATTCAGCCAGGTTGCAATGCTGGGCAAGTTCACCAACAAGCCAGAGAAAATCTGTGTGTATAAACACGTATAAATTCTATTTACGAGAAAGAAAGTGAATATTCTTTTAAATCATATCAAGTTTGTTTAAGAGACACAGCAGTAGAAAGGCACGGAAGTTCCGACCATCATGAAGACAAAGCTGATGGTCATGAGGATGTTGGCGATGGCCACCACGGTCTGATCAGCAGAAATGGCCATCGTCATGGCTGTTGCTGTGTATGAGGTCATTGCAACGGAGAACATGAAGAAGAAAAATGTCCCAGCATTTATTTTATACCCTGCAGCATAAAGAAGTGGGTATTAATGCTCGTCTTATTTATAGATTAAATGTATAAACGTTTAAATGTATTAGTGTGTGTGTGTGTATATCTCTGTGTATTTGTGTGTGTGTCTGTGTGTGTGTGTATACCTCTGTGTTTGTGTGTGTGTGTATCTGTATTTGTGTATGTGTCTTTATTTGTCTGTTTATTTGTATGTGTAAGAGTGTGTGTGTGTGTGTGTATATCTGTATTTGTGTGTCATTTGTGCATGTGTCTTTATTTGTCTGTTTATTTGTATGTGTAAGAGTGTGTGTGTGTGTGTGTGTGTGTGTGTGTGTGTGTGTGTATCTGTGTTTTTGTCTGTGTGCGTGTGTGTGTGTATTAGTCTGTGTGTCTATTTATGTCTGTGTATTTGTGTGTGTATCTGTATTTGTGTGTGTGTGTGTGTGTGTTATGTGTATTTGTCTGTGTGCGTGTGTGTGTATTTGTCTGTGTGTCTGTATTTGTCTGTGTGTGTGTGTGTGTGTGTGTGTGTGTGTGTTATGTGTATTTGTCTGTGTGTGTGTGTATCTATGTGTATTTGTCTGTGTGTGTGTGTATCTATGTGTATTTGTCTGTGTGCGTGTGTGTATTTGTCTGTGTGTGTGTGTATCTATGTGTATTTGTCTGTGTGTGTGTTTTGTGTTACCTATCATCCAGTAGGCTACAGAGCTGAAAATGATGGCTGGAATTGTGCGCAGTGTGAGAAGATCAGAGAGCAGTTTGCTTAGGAAATATACAGAGAGTCTGTAGTAACCACTGACATATTCATGGCTGGAAGCAGAATGAGATACGTGTTAGTCATTAGAACTGGAACTGTTAATGTTTTGCATGTTCCTCTCCACTCACAAGAAGAGTTTGCGTTCTGTGATGAACAGTTCAGCGGCCGACACGGCACTGAAACACTGGTTAGTGGTGATGAAGAACAGAGAGCCCATTCTGAAATGAGATAGCATTTTATATAAACACATCCTGCATACAGAACAGGGACATATTCACTGTCTGATATACATGTACAGTGTTCCCTCGTTTATGGTGGGGTTTCATTCAGGACCACCCGCGATAAACTAAAATCCCAGAAGTAGGGACGCTATATTTATTGAAGTATTTCTACACTATTTTAGCGGTAGAACTTGCAGAACGTTTGGGTAACAT
>JAVSBV010178809.1:0-13357 GCA_033117975.1 Parotocinclus spilosoma | reverse complement strand
GTTCGGATCACCTCCGTGCCTCAAACCATTAGTGACGTCCTGCAAGCTGTGCTTTCTACAGCTCTGCCCCGACGGACATTTGGCGTCCTCTCGCGACAAGTTTGTGCGTTGCTCCCATTCGGTGAGCAACCTTGGCGTGCCAACTTTATACTTTCGGTTTTGTTTTGTTAGGACTCTGAGTCTGAGTCTCTAAGCTCCGCCGTTATACCCCCTTTTGGTTGTTTCTCATTATTTGCGCTATCGTAACAGAAACAACATATTTTTCCTTTAAAATGTTTCATTTACTCAGTTTAAACTTTTGATTATGGTTTATATATTTTGGTTATTCTATTACGAATAAAATATTGACATTTGGCATCTCCACATCATTGCATTCAGTTCTTATTCACTATTTGTTTAGTGTCCCAACTTTTTTGGAATCTGGTTTGTAATTTGTGCAAAACTTCAACTTGTTACTGAACAGGAGAAATAAAAATGACAGTTTACCTTTACCGTGAAGTTATTTTATGTGACATGCATTATCTTTCTGCTCCATTCATTTGTCTTGCTATACCCCCTGTCATAGCCCTATGCCACCCCGGTGAGGCATGTCTGCCCCCCTTCCCCACACCTTAAGAAACAAGGCAATTTGGATTATTTCTGCAGTGCTTTTACAAAGGAGCATTGTCTCAGAGCAGCTTTACAATCCCAGTATCTAACTGAGTATCTAACTGAGTAGGCCAGTATGTAATAGAGCAAGCCTAGGGTTAAAGTGGCAATGAAAAACTCCCTAAACATTATAACTAAGTAATTAACTAAGTTATCCAATTAATAAGTTTATAGTAATAGTGTAAAGAAACAGAGAGACAGAAAGTGAACAGAGAGAACTTATGTAAAAGATAATAATTCAAATAATATAGGAGGCAGACTAAAATTTGAGAGAAAATTAAATATTTATGGGGTATAATAAAAGAAAGAATATAAAAGCTGTAGTATATAAGACAACAGGAAGCATTACCTCTTTCATTTGGATCAAGACATCACATTCAGGCTGTTTCTGATTGAGGCAAAGGCAGTCAGGGGGTAATCCCCTGACACTACAACAGTGACGCCCCTGTGATGGACTGCCATCCCTTACAGGGCACTCTTTTGTCTGTGCCCTGTGTTTGCCGGATTGGTGCCGGCAGTGGCGTGGATACCCCTTCTACTATATACCCAAAGGGCCCCCTCCCCGAATTACACAGCAAATTTACCCCAGAAACCTTTACACCTGACTTTATACAGTCGATTCCGGTTAATTGGACCACCCGTTAATGGGACCAGCCGCTTAATTGGACCAAATCCTAAAGTAACGAAACAAATCTTATTATATATGTGTTATGTTATGCGCTTATTTGGACCAAAATTCTGCTTAATTGGATCAAAGAACGTGAGAGAATAAGAATAAGAAAAAATAGCCACAAGTCGCCACCTAGGGATCAGCGAAATATGGGAGGATTTTTTGGATCTTCGGAAGAATTTATGCTTTTATTGAAGGTCAGGAAATCCGAAAAAGTTGTGTTGACAAGAGCAAAACCAGCGGCAGGTGAACACACCCACCATTTTCTTTCCCACAACGAAGCACCCAGTATCCAGCAGCGTGGTTATTGGATGCATGAGTGTCCGGCAACACGTGCAAGGCATTCCATCAGAACGCTTTAGTCAGTGAACTGTGTGTGTCTTGTCTCCCCTCCCAAAATACCATGGTGGGACTTGACGTTAGCTAAAAAAATTGGTTTCCTGGATAAGTTTAAGCAACAACCATCAAACACTAGTCAGGTTGGTGGAAATTACCGGCTTGGCAAAGACGGCATTAGCGCGTTTTAATGAACAAAGTTCATAAGCAACAGTAGTTCTTGTTTGTACGTTTGCTATACGTGTAAATCGCACAAAGGTTTATTAAACATTTAATATGTTACATAGCATGTCCCATCTTGTAACATAGGGCATGTTTGTTTAATCAGACCAGCCGGTTATTAGGACCAAAACGATCGCATCCCTATGTGGTCCCATTAACCGGAATCGACTGTATTACCATAATTTTAAAATACATCTTAAGTAAATAAACCCACAAATCCTACAAGTATAACTGTTCAGCAAAGTTATATTTATTTATTTTTACGTATACAGTAGGCTATGCCAGGACAGCCAAAACATTAAAACAAACACCAAACTCACCCAATCCCAAGCTTATTTGAAGATAAAGTCCATCCTACGTTACTTTCCAGAAAATGGTCCATTGCTTTGTGAGTAGACTTGGCTGACACTGCTGAATCATAAAGATTATTTCATCATTTAATGATACCTACCTGTATGTAAATTAGCATTAGACAGTGATGTTTATTTAATAATGAAGAATACGTAGCACTTTCCTTAAATGTGCCTCAAGGATCCAGGTCACCATGGTCAAACACTCGTAGGGAACCTCAAAAATCCGTACAAAAACTGATCTAATATGTTTTCTATTATTTCTATATGCATTTTATGTGCAGTTTGGGTAAGATTCACTTACATTTCCATTTGCGGCATTTAGCAGAAACCCTTATCCAGAGCAACTTACAATTTCTACAATCTTACAATCCTAGCAAATTTGGGGTAAGTGCTTTGCTCAGGGACCCAACCCAGGGATTTGAACCCTTCCTTCTGGTCCATATTCCAGTACATTGTCGCTAAGCCACAATGTCCCATTTTGAAAACAATAAAAAAAACAACTTCCTCATAAATAACAACTAAATATAACAAAAACGGGGATGGAGGGTGTTCTACTTCCAGAAAACCCTAGGTGCAGTACGGGTTGGGGGGGTTGACAAGAGCCCATTATGAACTTTCTTTTCTAGTTTCTAAAGTTCTTCCTAATTTAGCAGACAGCATGGATTCCAGTGGTTGGAACTGAACTGCCAGTCTCCACTGAGATGAAAGCATGTCTGGACTGGATTTCCTATTAACAGCCCTCACAGGTAGCATGTAGTGTCAGAGAGAAAGCTAGAACACACTTTTCCCATGCCTGACAGTGTATGAAAGGGTCAGCGATGGTGTAATCTCACCCAGGGTGGAAACACACTCACACTTAGCATAGGTGAGAGTGAAATCCCAGCTGTTGTACTATTTTCTTATGACCTCATTACACTGCCATACACAGTCACCGACACAGAAAACACATCTGGTCATTTCTACTGGAGATGATAATAAAGAGAGAGACAGAATGAGAGAGAGCTAAAATGAGAAAGAATGAGCCAAAGACTTGCCATCCATCACCTCTAATAAGAACTCAGCCAGCTGCAGCCCGTGGCACGACTGGGACTCTATCCTGCCATTATGGAGCACATCGGGACTGATAAGCAGGTTTTTTTAAACAGGAGCTGTATTTATTATCTGCACTTCACTGCTAATATAGAAAAATAAGCACAGACATGTTTGGATATCAGCAATGCTAGCAACGTCCTATGCTCAGCAATAAATCGTTGAACTACTTCAGTAGGTGTATAACAATACAATTCTACATGCTGCTCTGATCCAGTACGAAAGTTCTCAGTATGCCATTTTTACAGCTAAGTGATGACAATAGTGGGATAAATGAGAAAATAACCTAGCGTTAGATAAAATTTTCTCCCATACAGTGAGTATATGCTCCCATATGGACCCTGCTCGACTACCCCCTGCACTACTGGATGTTCCCTATTCTGGAATTCACTAAAAGTGAGCAAACAAATAAGACAAACAGTTTATACCTGGTCATTTATTTATTGCAGAAAATATTATTTCTTAAAACTGAACAACTTCAACTGTGTGATATTAATGGGTTTCTTCACATCTTGCAAAATATATAGCTTCTGTCCTTAAGGTCAGGACTTTGACTTGGCCGTTCCAAAACATTAATGTTACTCTTATTGAACAACTTGAGGCCATTGTCATGTTTATGTGACCCACATTCTCTTGGGGTTCAGGTCAAAGACAAACACCTCACAATTTTTTAAAATATGAAATCTTTTTTTTATATTCACAATTCATCGTTCTGTCTTTGGTGACCGAGATGCAGTGTTACAATGGACTGAGCAATGATACCTGAACATCACCATGTTTCACACTAAATGCTTTAATACTTGAGTATTTATGTATTTTTGTCTATACATAATGCACATAATTATCATCTGCTCACACAATTACTTTTCATATAAAAGTTTCTGGCTTGTACATGGGATTTTTACCAAGTGTTGCCCAGTGTTCTCCTGATGGTGGGCTTGTGACTATTAAATGCCATGTACACAATCTGTCCAACTGTTTAACTAAATTAGAGGTTTTGTTAAATTTTTTCACCCCAAAGAGGTGTTTGTGCTATGATGCACTTTCTACAAGCACGTTGAGAACATTAGACTTTGATAGATTCCTGTTCTTTAAATACATCAGGGCACTCTCTCATACCTGGTTGTTGTACCATTGATTATAAAAACCTGACTTCAATTTCACAATTCAACTCAAATTTGCTGCTAGTTGTAAAGATTCGCATACTTTTGCTACTGACACTGGATTGTTTTCCTCAATAAATAAGTGACAGATGTATGTTGTTCTATGATTTGTTTAATTGGGTTTTCGATTTCTGTCCTTTAGGATTGTTTTAGGTCATGTTTTTAAGAATACAAGACATTTTAAAGGATTCCCCAACTTTCAAACATCACTAAAAGCACTGATGAGCCAAACCTTTATGTCCACTTGTCTGATGTGCTATTGGTCCTTTGAGTGCAACGAAAATGCATGTTTCCCATTTTGATGTCATTACAAAGTGCACTCAAGCTGGTATGGAACTCCATATGTTTATGTAAAAATGTGATCATAAATGTTATCTCAGCATGAGTTCACAATTTTACAAACATCATCTTTGTTATTGAATGTTTGGTTTTCTCTGTCTTTAAATGGTCAGGTAAATGCTTGATAGGGCTTCCAGTCGTTGTTGCAAAGCTTTGGCTCTTATGCAGTATGAATCCATCTCCATAAAAATCCAAACAGACAGCAGTCTATGACTTTTGGCCAGCACTGTATGTATAGTTATGTGTAGTAAAATAAGTGAATTGTGTGAAGCAGATACATTCTAATTTTGTACAAGAAGCTCTGACGCTATATTAATGGAAGTTAATTTATCCATTTCTGTTCATTTATTACCTCATCTGTCATTTAATCATCCATCTAATGATATATCAATCCATTTCATTTAACATTCATTTTTTCATTAAGGTTGTCCTGGTTTGCTTCATACAGCAGTCTTCAGTCTTCATTAGTTAATATAATTAAATGGTGGTTTGAAATGTGAATCTGAATCTATTTATCTTGACATGATTTGTCACTCTGTACATTTCGACTTCATGGATTACTGGCCCTCTACCCCATACTATAATTAAATCAAGGCATATATATTTATATACACACAGTGAGAAAAAATAAGCATCTGATACACTGCCAATTTTTCAAGTTTTCCCACCTACAAAGAATGAAGAGGTCTGTAATTTTTATTGTAGGTACACTAACTGTGAGACTGTGATCTTAAACAAAATCCAGATAATCACATTGTGTGAATTTTAAATAATTCATTTGCATTTTGTTGCATAAATAAGTATTTCATACAATAGAAAAACATAACATTATGTAACATTTTACAGAGGTCACATGGATTTTGACCCACACCTCCGTACAGATCTTCCCCAAATCTCTCAGGGCTATCACAGGACAACATTGAGTTTTAGCTTCTTCTGGGTTCAGGTCTGGAGACTGGCTAGGCCACTTCAGGACCTTGAAATGCTTTTTACGGAGCCACTCCTTAGTTGCCCTGGCTGTGTGTTTTGTGTCATTGTCATACTGGAAGACCCAGACATGTCCCATCTTACTCTTACTGAGGAGGAGGTTGTTGGCCAAAATCTCGCAATACATGACCCTTTCCCTCCTCCCTTTAATACGGTTCTTTTGGGCCCATTTGCAGAAAAGCACCTTCAAAGTATGATATTTCCTCCCACATGCCTCATGGTTGGGGCGGTGTTTTTGGAGTTGTACTCAGCCTTCTTGTTTCTCCAAACACAGCGAGTGGAGTTCATATCAAAATTCTATTTTGGTCTTATCTTACCACATGATCTTCTCCCAAGCCTCCTCTGAATCATCCAAATGGTCATTGGTTAAATTCAAACGGGCCTGGATATCTGGATTTCCATGATGACATAGTGTGTTACTAACGTTTACTAAAAGCTACTTACCTGTTGTACTGTAGCCCATCCCAGCCTTGTGCAGGTCTACAATTTTCCCTCTGGTGTCCGTAGACAGCTCTTTGGTTTTGGGCATGGTGAAGAGCTTGGAGTGTGATTCATTGAGTGTGTGGACAGGTGTTTTTTATACAGGTAACGAGTTCAAACAGGTCTAATTGATACAGGTAATGAGTGCAGAATAGCTTCTTAAAGAAAACTAACAGGTCTGGAAGAGTCAGGATTATTTCTGGTTGATAGGTGATACTTATTTTATGCAATAAAATTCAAATTAATTATACATCATACAATGTGATTTTCTGGATTTTCTTTTAGATTTTGTCTCTTACAGTTGAAGTGTACTTAAAATAAAAAAATCATGGACCTGTCATTTCTCTGTAGGTGGGACAACTGGCAGTGTATTAAATACTTATTTTGACCATTGTATATATAGATATACACGTCTATAGAAGATCTACACTACTTTCAGGCTACATTTAGCCACCATACAAGAACGTATGTTACAACTTAAAGAGCTATAAGAAAGGACATAATCCAATATACAGCATGCATGTATATATGTGTATAAGAGTGTGTTTTGTGTGTGTGTGTGTGTGCAACCCAAAGCAAACAGCTTTAGGTTCAAAATCTTTGAGTGTTTGTACTTTACTAGCTTCATTTCATGCTGCTTTATCATGGCCAGCAAACACTCCGCAGTCAAATCAATTAAAAGCCTTGGAGGGAACATGGAAGCTTTAATGGAGGACAGATGTGCCATTGCTCTGGGTTTTACACTCACCTGGTGCCTGGTTTAATTTAAAAATTATAGTTGTTGGTTCAAAAGGAAATAAAAATGAAGATTTGATTCTTTGTATTTTTAATAATGTTCCTGATTATTGTACACTTTAAATGTACACTATAGAAAACCCACGCAGATATGAGAAAGATGTGCAGACTCCACATCAAGAGGACCCAGGCCGCTCTACCCTGGGATCGAACCCAGTGTGTTCTTGCTATGAGCCACGAAGGATAGGAGACGTGAGGAACAAGATCAAGACTTTAGTAGTGTAGAGAGGTAGAGAGGCAAAGCCCTGCCCAACACAAGCAAAGAATACAAGCCAAGAGAGCCAATTAGAAAATCCGTATTACATATCATTATTCTGACATCATCGAAAGCAAAGGCAAATTACTCAGATGTACATATGTGATGTTTCAGCCCCACACCAACAAACACTAAGACTCAGGAATCTGTTTCAGGCAATATTGAGGTAATCCACTGAGACCAGAAATTGTACAGAGAACAACAACTTGAACTTTCAAAGATGCCAGCAACTCACTACTGGACCATGGAGAGTCAGCACTGGAAGCCATTGTTCTACCTACCTACTGAGGTAGTTAGATGTGATCCTTGCCTCTGGCAAAGAGTGACTTGTCGGTTACAGTGTTGTATTTTGGTTCACCGGTGCTGGAAAGCTGGTGGGTGATGCCAGTTAGATTCCAGTGGCAGGCTCCTGAAACTCTCACAAGTCTGTATAACTTCCAGTCTGTGTCCATCAGTTTACCTTGACATCACCGGGGTGGATTTCAGACTACCAGTGTTCCTCAGAGTGGGGTCTGGGTATATGTGTTTGGCACATTAACAGACGAGTGGTGCAATTATTGAGATTTGTTTGGTGAGAGTGTGGGTGTCAGGTGGTTATTCCAGTGGTTGACAGGCAGATGGTGAACACAGTCTATGCTCATTAGCCGTGAAATGATTATTGACTGCAGAGTCCAAATTGAGAAATAATCCAATAGTCTGAATAATGATTTGCAAAAGCAGTAACAAAATGGGTCGAAAGCTAAAAATAAATACAGAAAATGGCGGAAAGGTGGTTGTGTTGGTGAAGGAAAGAATGGCATCCTGAAGAAAGAGAGGACGAGTGAAGGTTAAGCAAAACTCTGAGAAAACGAGAAAAGCCTACATGTCAGGAAGCAGAGCAATTCTAGAATTCATGAGGTAGCTCATTTGTGTTATTTTAAAAATGTCAAGATGTTGCAAAGATGATATGATTTTGGAACGTCTGGATTCGAAGGTCAGCTGAAAATAGCCACTGATAGCCAAAGGTTCAGCCAGGCATATCCAGTCTTTGACAGTGAATGCATATAAGCTGGATGTTTTAGAATATCTGCCATAATTAGCAAGGAAGATTTCACTTAAAATGGCAAAGTTGACTAAATATATAATAAACCGATTACATGGCAGCAACACAATGCTCGTAGGCATGTAGACATGCTCAAGATTGGCTGCTAAAGTTCAAATCGAGCACCAGAATTTGGAAAAAAAAAGTGATTTCATTGACTTTGAACGTGATGTGGTTGTTGGTGCTAGATGGGCTGGTCTCGGTATTTCAGAACCTTTTGATTTGCTGTGATTTTTACCCACAGCCATGTCTATGATTTATCCAGTAAGCTGCAGTTCTCTGGGTGAAAATGCCTTGTTGATACCGGACATTAGAAAAGAATGACCAGACTCAAATAACCACTCGTTACAACCAAGGTATGAAATCTCTGACTGTACAACTGAACCTTGAAGCAGATGGGCTAGAGCAGCAGAAGACCACACCAGGAGCCACTCCTGTCACCTAAAATAGGCAACTAAGGCTTGTCCAAAATTAGAGAATAAAATAATTGGACAATCAATGCCTAGTCAGTCATCAGAACTCAATCCAATAGAACAGCTTGGGATGCCGAACATGTGAACGTAAATATGGAGCAAAATCTCTGAGGAATGTTTCCAGTACCTTGTTGAATCTATGCCATTGAGAATTAAGAAAAAAACCCCTTTGCTTATATCTTGATTTGAACTACATCAGATCCTATCAGATTCTGGTTGGAATGTGATCAGACTATTGCTTGTTTTGTACTAACATTAGGTAGGAACAATACGAAGCACTTTTGTAAGTCGCGTTAGATAAGGGAATCTGCTAAAAGCTGAGTTGGTCTGACAGCTAGGTGAATCTAATAAAGTGACCGGTGAGTGTATAAGGTTTTATCTGAACGTTGTTCTTGTTTGTGCATGCTTTTTTTCAACCGTAAGAAAAATTGCCACTTCGTGAGCTCTGAGATGTCAGGAGCATTTCTGAAATGTGGTCTCTAAAAGCTGTTACGCAGAAAGTGAGGTTTCCTGGCAGCAATCTTCCTGTAGGAGCTGATGGAGAGGCTCAGGCTTCCCACATGATGATAGCACATTTGAAGGAGATTATTGAGAATGAGTGAAGTCATGTATCTGTAGTGGCATTAGCCTGAATCACTGCTGTCTCGCAGAGATATGGTGCAAGTGAATTATCCTCCAAACCAGCAGCCTCTTTGTGGCACCCATGGGGAGCAAAAGCTTAGCATATTACATTAAATTGTACCGACTGACTGTTGTGCAGTTTTAGTTACCACACAAATGACATGCCTACATTTATGACCTCTTCTTTCTGAAAACTGAAGTGTTGTTAGCATGAATCTAGGATGCAGATCTAGCACAAGTCATATAAAACAGCAAGAAACAACACAAGCCTGTTTTGTTATTATTATTATTATTATTATTATTATTATTATTTCATCATTTTGCCCTGCTTATCCTGAATAAGGAATCTTGGTCATCTGGAGCCACAAAATGCTCGCATGTAGTTGTACGAGCCATCAATTCATAACATTATTGAATATGGGATGCTTTTTTTTCATTAAAGGGGATAAACCCCTCTGTCGTGCCTCCACTCCATCAGACATGACCAAATTTGTCTTTGTAAATGCACTAGAGGTGGGAACTAGTCATCAAGTTACAAGTAAACAGTAAGTCTCAAGCTCAGAATCATGTACCAAGACAGACAAGTTCCAAGATGATACAAACAAATCCTGTGTCAAGTCCCTTGTGGCTTGTTGGTCTAGGGGTATAATTCTCGCTTTTGGGTGTGAGAGGTCGAAGGTACAAATGTCAGACAAGCCCCATTTCTGATGGCACCGATGGCTCAACAAGCAAGGCGTCTGCCCTACTCGCTGGAACCTCAGCTCGAATCTGACCGAGGCGTCCGCAGTCCTTGGGACTGTGGTGGTCTAGTGGTTAAGGTATTGGACTATAGACCAAAAGGTCCAAATCTCAAAGCTGCTACAGTTGAGTCCCTGAGCAAGACCCTTAACCCACCATTGCTTGGATTGTAAGACTGATTAATGTAAGTCGCTTTGGATAAGAGCGTCTGCTAAATTACATCAATGTAAATGCAGTGTAAGTCCCAAAGTCAAGACAGGTTGGTCTCAAGCCAAGTCCTTAACTTGTACAATGTATTTTGAACACTAAAGTATTCTGGAAGAGAGCTCAATTCACATTAGATGTTCAACATGAACTCGCTAATTGATGGACTGTGGTAGCCTAGTGGTTAACGTACTAGAATGTGGACCAGAAGGTCCAGGGTTCAAGTCCCACCTCTGCCACAGTTGGGTCCCTGAGCAAGGCCCTTAACCCACAATTGCTTGGAATGTAAGACTGTATGAACTATAAGTTGCTCTGGATAAGGGCGTCTGCTAAATGGAGACAGCGACACTGCCATTCCAGATGTGTGGACTCCCCAAATACCAGTGTGGAGCTCCTTTTTGATGACACTCAGTCATTAGTTGTTCAAGTTTACCATGGTAACCAAGAAGACATGGTAGTCGTTCAGTTGGTTGTTTGTTTGTTTGTTTGTTTGTTTGTTTGTTTGTTTATTTATTTGTTTGCTTGTAACCTTTATTTAGCACCATAGCTGAAAACCAAACACCTCATCTTAATTAATGCAAAGGAGATAACGTTATGTCATAACGTTTAATTACCCCAACTTAAGTCATATTATTCATACTTTTTGAACTTTCCATAGTCCAGGCTCTTTCAGACATTGCTCATATCAGACATTTTTGCTCCCATTCTCTCCACAGATGGACATCAATCTGAAGGGTCAAATTGTGGTCCTGGATGAAGCTCATAACATTGAAGACTGTGCCCGTGAATGTGCCAGCTTCACCCTTAACCAGGCCCAGCTGCAGGAAGGCCGTGAGCAGCTTGAGAGCATGGTGACATATAACATTCGTCGAAGTCACCATGAGCCTCTTCTGGCTTTCTGCTGCAGTTTGCTCAAGTACAGTGTATTTAATTCCTGTCACAGACTTTAGAAAAATGAACATTTGATGTCCTTTAATGCTAACTCCCTTGTGGCTAATGGTTCTTGAAGGATTTTGAAATGACTAGATAACTGAATCCTATCATGGTTTTGAAAGATAGTTATTGACCAACGTTTTATTAATTAGTAATAATAGACAGTTTTATTTATGTTCACATTTAACCCTGTAATATGCCATGGCCATAAAATTGGAGCTGTAGGGGGCTTATCAAATCAATTATTTAAATAATACAACTAATAAGCATTCACTGTGTGCAGCTGGATACAGGAGAGTTCCAGTACTTTGAAAGAGAGGGGCTATGAGACTGCTTTTAAGGTGTGGACAGGGAAAGAGGTTGTGGACATTTTTCATGGGCTCGGCATTACAGCCGACACTTTTCCCCTGCTGCAGGTATACCATTCTGCCGAATTGCTCTCGTTGCCACCCTTGAACATTCTTCACTCTTATTTTTACCGTCCTAAATTCTGTCATCTTCTTGTGTGTGATGCTGAACAGAAACATTTGGAGGCTGTGCTAGAGAAGGAAGAGCAGGTAGGATTGGTGAATGGGCGAGAGGGGACAGTGCAGGTTCCCATAATCAACAGCAGCACCCAGATTGTGCTCAAGAGCCTCTTCATGGTGCTGGGGTTTCTATACCGACAAAATTGCAGGTAATTACCCCCCCCCCTTCCATCTACATACATACACTGAGTAAGAGTGATTCAGACTACATTGTGTCTTAATTAGCTAATTTTAGAATGCTATATAACAATGCTGGTGTGTGCATGGTGTGGCACATGGGCAATCCATGATGATATTTGAAATGTATTTTTTGGATGGAGGAGACTGAAATGGGGCTTTTAAAGAAAAGCACTGCATTCCAACATCATAACTTTCTCCCATCTGTAAAATAGTAACACTAAAACTATTATTGCTGGGGCCTGATTTGCTGCATCTGGGCCAGTAAAACTTGCCACCATGGATGGAATTTATTTTTATTTGGCTTCTTTAACGTTCCTATCGGCATCAGCGGCCATGTAAGCGACGCACACAAGGTTATATCTATACACACAAGTTCATCTCAAGTCAATGCCAATTTTTTTGAGTAACCAATTAACCTAACATGCATGTCTTTGTACTGTGGGAGGAAACCGGAGTACCCGGAGTAAACCCACGCAGACAGAGGGAGGACATGCAGACTCCACACAGCCGGGACCTTCTTGTTGTGAGGCAAACGGTGCTACCCACCAAGCCACCGTGCTGCCCCCATGGATGAAACAATTCATTCATATTTATACTAGTGACTTGTAAAGGAAAACCTCAGTACAACTGCCTTGTGTGTTGAATCTCAAGAAAAAGTGATCCATACAGCAATAAAACCGCTGTAAGCAAACAGGTTGTTCTACCAAATGATTAAAAGTGATTACACCCAATGAAGTCAAAATCCTGACCTTAATTCGGGTTAAATCTTTTCATGTGAGGAAACACACTAACATCTGAAGCTATTCTGTATTGAGGAATGGTTTAAAAAAAAAAAAAAAAGAGAGATGACGACTGATGAACAGTAAACATGTAGATGCAGTTATTGCTGCACAAGGGGTTTACACCAGATACTCAAACGTTTACACACTTTTGGTACTCACATATGTTTTATATTAGATTGTCCTCAATAAATACAGAACCAAGTGTAATATCTTTGTGTAATTTGTTCAATTGAATTCTGACTGAAAATTTGATGATGTTTTAGGTCATACTTTATTGAGTAATACTTCTAAGGAGTTCACAAAATTCTAAGCACAACTGTAAAAATCTTGATTTAGTTCTGTCCTGTATAACCGTCACGTTAAACAGCGAGTGCTTTAGCTTTACCCTTCTCTCGTTGGCTTGTGTCTCTGTGTCTGTCTCTGTGTCTGTCTCTGTGTCTGTCTCTGTGTCTGTCTCTGTGTCTGTCTCTGTGTCTGTCT
>JAVSBV010178808.1:0-27145 GCA_033117975.1 Parotocinclus spilosoma | reverse complement strand
ACAATGTACACATTTTGTAAGATTGTCTAAAGGAAAACCTTTTATATATCATATTTTACAATATACTGTATTTACAGTGTGTGTATGTGTGTGTGTATATATATTTTTTTAATGTGAAATATTTCCAATAAGGGTTGTATCAATTTGTTTGCATAAAAAAAACAAAAAAAAACACATATTATTTGACCAGAAATTCCCAAACCTTTGCATAACATTGTATGTTGATGTGACGACGTGCAGGGTGTTAACCTTCTTGCGGTCTAATTTCAAAAGTATTATAAACTATTTAACTATTTACCCACTTATCATTTCTGTTAAATGCAGAAAAATAAATACTCAGAAAGAGAAATAAACACTCTGCTGTACACTGCTCATAGAAATTAGGGGATATTTTATTATGGGAAATTAAATTTTGAAGCGTCCATCATTATGTATAATAGGCTTATTTTATTTGTGTTATCTTTTGATTATTGTCACATTACACTTTAAGTGGCACTACTCATGCTAATTTATGTAATGCCGAAACGGTCCAGGTAATTGTATTGTGTGATCGTAAAGTTTGTGGAGCTTATTTGCTTATGTTCAATCTCCTTGTGGGCAGAAAGAAAACACAGAACTCTTCTATTCTGTCCCCTGGTCATGTGGAACCCTGGGCTTCCTGGTGGCTGCTGAGATTCGAATCATTCCAGTTCGGCAGTGGGTGAAGCTGAAATACACGCCTGTGAGGGGTTTGGAAGCCATTTGTAAGAAATTTGCAGAGGAGTCAGCCAATAAAGAGAACCAGTTTGTGGAGGGGTTGCAGTATTCACTCGATGAGGCTGTGATTATGACCGGCATCATGACTGACCATGCAGAGTCTGACAAAGTGAGTCCTAATTGTTCTCATACTTAACAGGTTTTTTTTTGTTTGTTATCCATTTTCTTTATTGGTCTTCTATTACATTTTGCTTTTTAAGATTAATTTGAACTTAAGTGTTCGGTCCAGTATCATGTTTTTCTTTTTTATTCTTATATATTATCCCTTGCTTCTGTGTTGTTATGATTTTGTTAATTGCTTTTATCTACAGACATGCACTGTTTTCTTTAACGACCAATATCTTTAACCAATTATAATAAATCATACTGGGAATATAAATCTTGACTTTTAACTCAGGACACTAGCACTAAACAGCGGATCAAATTTAAATGTTAGGCATGTGGATTTGAACTGAGATAACTATTATTTATGTCAAACTTTTGATATTCTGTTTAAATATTTTACTAACTTTTTTAACTTGCACATATTACTTTTTATGAATGTTACTGTATTGTTAAATTGGACTCATTTCCTCTTGGTTGTGTGCAGCCAACAAGCTATGATTATTTGTTCATATTCCGTTGTGCGTGTTTTATATTTTGGTATTTCCTGGAGGGAATGATGTGTGTAACAGTGTGTGTAACAGTTTAGGCTTTGGATGCTGTGTAGATGGTATCTTTGTGCTCATCTTTTTAGTGGTAACTACGATACATTTATTTATAGGTTGTTTCTTGTGAAAATTCGCTTTTATGTTATAGTACTTTCAAAAAACTATGGTAATGTCTGGCCAACAACTATTTCAGACAACTGCTTTTTTCGAGGAACATAATGCATTCAGTAAATGGTGCATATCTGTACTAACGCATACAATCCCACTAACAACAAGCTGCTGCTGTTTGGCCCTTAAGCAAGACCCTAAAGTCTCAGTTTCTTTGATTGTAGCCTTTCTCAGTTTGTTTCATTGTTAGGTTACTGAATTATTCAGTAGGTACAGATTTGAAGTCGAAGTATTGCCAGGTTTCCAATGTTGGAAGTTATTGTCATTTGGTTGGTACTTTGTAAGATTGTATCAGAAGTCTTTATTAGAAATGAAGTTTTGCTCCGTCAATGAATGTGTGATCTTTTTTTTTTTTTTTTTTTCTTCCCCTTTAAGATCAACCGCATCGGTCACTACTACAAACCTTGGTTCTTTAAACATGTGGAGAAATATCTGAAGAGGAATAGCCCTGGTGTGGAGTACATCCCTCTCAGGCACTATTACCACAGACACACCCGCAGCATCTTCTGGGAACTACAGGTAAATCATGTACAGCACGCTGTTCAGTCTAGAGATAAAGAAAAAAAAGAGAAAATAAAATGCATGGCAGTTAGTTAGTAGTGACCTATATTGTGTAGATAAAATGTCCTGTGTAGTTTTGGCCTGATTCCTGATCTCAGGATCATCCTTTCCCCACGCGGTGAGATCCTGCATGGAGCCCCAGACCGAAGAAGAATGTGCCCATTTTCTTCTATTTTCCAATAATTGCACCAACACCTTCTCACCAAGCTGCTTGCCTATTGTCCTGTAGCCCATCCCAGTTGTGGGTGTGTTTACAACCGTTTGAACTCATTACCTGTAAAACAGACACCTGTCTGCACATGTAATCAATTACACTACAAACTCTCCACCATGCCCAAGACCAAAGAGCTGTCTTAAGGGCACCAAGGACAAAACTGTAGACCTGCAACAAGACTGGGATGGGCTACAGGACAATAGGCAGCAGCTTGGTGAGAAGGTGTTGGTGCAATTATTAGAAAGTAGAAGAAACACAATATGACTGTCAGTCTTTCTCGGTCTGGGGCTCCATGCAGGATCTCACCGTGTGGGGTAAAGATTATTCTGAGATCAGGAATCAGGCCAGAACTACACAGGAAGACCTGGTCAATGACCTGAAGAGAGCTGGCACCGCAGTCTCAAAGATGACTGTTAGTAACTCACTATGACGTCATGGATTAAAATCCTTCAAAGCACGAAAGGTCCCCCTGTTCACACCACCAAATGAGCAGGTCTGTTAGAGGGATGATCCAGATGAAGCATGGGGAAAGGTCATGTGGTCAGAGTTTTTTTGTTATGAGCCATGTTTGGAGGAAAAAAAAGGATGAGAACATCATCCTAACTGTTAAGCATGGGGGTGGAAACATTATACGTCGGGGGGTGCTATTCTGCAAAGGGGACATGACAACTGCACTATATTGAAAGGAGGATGAATGGAGTCATGTATCGTGAGATTTTGGCCAGCAACCACCTTCTCTCATTAAGAGCATTGTAGATGGGTCGTGGTTTGGTCTTCCAGCATGACAATGACCAGAAACACACAGCCAGGGCAACTAAGGAGTGGCTTTGTAACAAGCATTCCAAGGTCCTGAAGTGACCTAGTCAGATCCCTGATCCTAATAGAAAGTTTTCGGAGGGAGCTGAAACTCAGTTTCCCAGTGATAGCCCTGAAATCTGAAAGATCTGGAGAAGATCTGTATGAAGGAGTAGACCAAAATCATGGTCAAGAACTATAGGAAACGACTGACCTGTTTAATTGCAAACAAGGGTTTCTGTGCCAAATATTAAGTTCTGTTTTTCTATTGTATGAAATATTTATGTTAAGCAATAAAACACATATTAATAAATAAAAAAAAATCATACAATGTGATATTCAGATAAATATAATAATAGTTCAGAATAATAATTTTTCTTACAGTTAAATACTACAGACCTATCCTTCTTGGCAGCTCACTCACTATATACTGTGTGTGTGTGTGTGTGTATGTGTTTATGTGTGAGAGTGAGTGTGCGAGTGCGTGAGAGTGCAAGAGAGTGTGAGAGTATATTCTGTGTATAGTGAGTAAGCTGACAGAAAGTAGTTTTATTTAGTCACATAGGAAAATCGTACACTCTTTAGTATCTGTTATAAACCATTTTGCTATTTGCTGCCACTCTTTTTAACATCAAGTGAAAATCAAAACATCAATATTAAATCTCAACGTTTTAAGACGGGTTGTAGGTCAGGGACTGGAATAACCAAGTTGTTTTGCTTGTCATTAAATTATTTTGTGTGGATTTGGATACATGTTCTAGATCCTCTAGGGTCCTCCTGACTGAACCTTGACCAAGATAAAAAAAATTGGCAGAGGGAGACAGATGTTTTTTTATTTAAACTCTCTTGATTACTTTATCAAGTACTTCAAATATTTACTTTTGAGGTTCAATGACACGGACTTGATATCATTCCAAACAGTTGGCTCGAATGTAGCCGTTGTCTATTGGAGAATCCAAAATTCCTCTCTAAATGCATCCACATTGGGATGCAGTGCACTTACAGTGCACAAAGCAAGGCCCATAAAGGCATTTCTGAGTGAGTTTGATATGGAAGGACTTGGTTGGCTCACACAAAGCCCTGACCTCAACTCCAGAGCAGAGAATGTGAGGCGTGTCAGGACCTCTGGAATATCCTAAAAGTTCCTTTAGATGTAAGGTGTAGATCGCAATCCTTTTGTCTATATGGTATGTGTAAATATAGGAACATTTTGTTTATAGTTATTCCTATAAAAGTCCAGGTTGCCAGTTATTCTGGAGCTTAAATGGGGTAATGTTAATTCCAAATACCTGAAGGTTAAGACTCGTCTTATTGTCTGTTTTACAGGTTGATAATTTTTGACGGTTATGCATTATGTCCATGGAATTCTAATATAGCTTGTGTTGTGTAGGTGAAAGGTAATATCTTTGTTTGCGTATCATCTTTTTATAATTCTGACACACACATTGATGCACACTGTACCCACAGATATTTCCTCTCATGCACTTTTCTGATAATTATTGTAAATGGCCTTTTAAAAAAGACTGTTCTACCGAGGAGCAAAAGTATTGATCGCACTGTCTGTCTCTGATTGATTTTCTTGGCATCTGACATCTTTATTGCTCCCTCATGTTTGACCAGATTTTTTTCTCATGCACTTTAAATTATTTTGCTTATGCTATAGTTTTTATCCTATCCTGTCTTTCAGGACATTATTCCGTTTGGGAATAATCCATTGTTTAGGTACCTCTTTGGCTGGATGGTTCCTCCCAAGATATCTCTCCTGAAGCTGACTCAGGGTGAGACCATCCGACGACTTTACGAACAGCATCACGTGGTTCAGGACATGTTGGTACCCATGAAGCACATGAACTCTGCCGTGTTAAACTTTCATCAGGATATCAATGTAAGATCTAGCAACCCTACCACATAAATACTGAATAACCTCCAAAGCTTTTCTATAGTTCGGTATGACCAATATTATGGAACCAGGATGGTGGTGTTTATTTAGCTTTTTGTTTTTGTTTTCTAATTTTTCTAGTTCAGCTTAGATGGGTAAACAGTACACACTGACCTAGAATGGCAAGCATGTCCCAATACAGTTCACGCCCACTGTCTGTAATCTAATTTAACACTAAAGACTGAAACTTAAAATACACAATTACTGTAATAACACTAGAATGGCTGAAAAGTCTTGGTTCTGAGGATATACCACTTCCTCTTTGAGACCCATCAGATGAGTATCAGCCAACTTTTGTTATATAAATGTAATATAGAAATTTAATTTGATACCCAAATGCAGTATAATATTATAGTCAAACCCCAATGTCTGATCCCCTGCTATTCTATTAACCTCTATAACATATGGGGTATTTTATTTGTCTAACATTTAACTGCAAATCCTTGCTGTAACAAATTCTGTTCCAAAGTTTCAACATGTACATCAGACTCAAGACTTCCTAACTTTACCCTCAACTTTTCTTTTAGCAGTCAGTGCGTTTACATGCACTTAATAATGGCATCCTAGTCAGATCCAATTATTTAAGCAGTTGTGTATACATACACGATATACATTTATTGTGTATTTCCTCATGGGATATTTTATTTTGAAGTACAGAAACCTGATAAAGAGAGCTGAATTTAAACTTGATAATCGGATTTCTCAGGGCATGTGTAGCCATGGACCACTTTTATTATCAAATATTTGAGATTGTTTCCGAATAATTGGTTGTGTTTTTAACTCACAAGATCTGGTAACCCTAGAATTAAACCCAGCACCGGCTAAACCGTTAGCAAACAATTTGTGAAAACTCAAACACAGTATATGCTTGATGCTATTTCTGTGAGATTATTGGCTGGTTACAAAGCAGAAGTCTGATCTGTTAAACATGAAAGGTTTTCAGTTGTCTGATCACCCAAGTCCATGTATACTTGTTGATTAGAATACTGACAATTCTGCTTTTCTTGGATTTATTGGATTATTAAGGGCAAGTAAGTAAACTGCACTCAGTAAGTAAACATGCATGATGCTTTTAGTCAAGTCATTGAAGTGCTGAATGAAATATGACCTTGGAGACAGGAGAAGACGTTTTCTTTTATTTTCTTTTACGTTTTATTTACACACAGCAAAAAAACATTTGCTTACATAGTAATCTGAATAAAGAAACGCACATGCAGGTATGTCCTAATATCGTTATATATATATATATATATATATATATCTCTTACAGTATTGTTCAAAACTATTTGGTCACCATTAGCTATGGTATAATGATTATTCATACAGGTAATTCTGACCTAAATGTGATTGTGATTTCTGAAAACAGCACGGCTTTTACACACAAAAACAGCATCACGATGTTGCCAAGTAACCACAAGCGTTATGCACACAATACCCACACAATAACCCTAATAACTAAATACATTATATTGTTTTTTTTCCTAAATAATTTTATTTCTAGCTTTAGTCCCCTTTCCCTTAATCTTTGTGTACTTGCACTTCGTAAGAAATAACTACTTGGCATTGTTATTTAAACTTTTTGCAGCATAATTCTTCAATACCAGCATGATTACTCTCCGATTTATAGCACTTCTTAAAGTATGCCTTTGGAAACAGTTTGCCACAAATAAATAAAAAATTAAATACAGAGCAATTCTGCTGAATAAGGAAAAGGAGAGTATGCTTCTATAACCAATGTATTTGCTTAGGGCAAAACCGCCATCTAGTGGCCATTATGTGTCAATAACAGCAGTTTCTCAGATGTTTTTGAGGCATTTTAAGTAGCATACTGTAGGTAAATCCAGAAGGAAACTATAAATAGGAAGTCACAACGATCAAATGACCAGTACTCGGCATTTCTAGATTAGGTATATCAGGTCAAACTGGCCCGGTGTTTCTAGTTCTAAGGCTGGGTAAAGTATTGTTACTGTAGCAAAAACACATTTGTTGTGAACCTGCTTTTTGACGGAAGGTGTTGTCAGCATGAAATTATTTCTTATTTCTTATATTATTTTAATTATTTTGTTTATTTATTTTGTTATAAAAACTTGTATAAAGCAATAGAACACTCAAAGTCATGTGTTCTCACTAATAACATCCCAACTGTGATATTATTTGTGATAACACATGGCCTTGAGTGTTCTATTGAGTCTTTTTTTTATTACAATATGGCCAGAAAATACATTTGTATGCAGTGCGGACTGTAAGCATGGAATTGGATTTCTTGTGTTGAAATTTTGGAACAGGATTTGTTATAGAAGGGATCTTTTTCAAAAGGGGAACAGAGTGAAAAGGCTAAGTTATGCTAAAGCTCACAAAGGATTATGGAGTGGTGGTTTAAAATTTTGGTTCCAGTCTTTGACAATGTTATATACTGCCATTATACTGACCTGATTTTACTTATGAGTGTCATTCCTCCATGCTGTGTGATATTTGCAGGTGTATCCCCTCTGGCTGTGCCCATTTATATTACCCAGCCAGCCAGGCATGGTGCACCCTAAAGGACAGGAAGACGAGCTGTACGTGGACATCGGTGCATATGGAGAACCTCGAGTGAAACACTTTGAAGCCAAGGCATCCACTCGGCAGCTTGAGAAGTTTGTGAGAGATGTTCATGGGTCAGTTATAAAATACTTCTGCCTGCATAATGCATTATAAATGCTTAGAACTTTTGAAACTTAGATACTACTTGCCATTAACACTGCTATTTAAAATAAAAATATATAATTCTGTTTTCTTTTACTTTCTAGTTTCCAAATGCTTTATGCTGATGTGTACATGGACCGGCAGGAATTCTGGGAGATGTTTGATGGTACACTGTATCGTAAGCTCAGAAAAGAGCTGGACTGTGAGCGAGCGTTTCCTGAAGTCTACGACAAAATCTGCAAAGCTGCACGCCACTGAAATCAATCCTGATTTCAATAGAGGTAGTACAGATTGGGAATTGAGGTAATGTAACATGTTGAATCTAAGATGCAGAACCAGGAATCCCAGTTTTTTGTAATTAGTCTGAATTTGCTTACTTTACGCCTCAGTTTGTAAACACCCCCACCGCCCCCAAAAGAACAAATTACACAATATCCATTGCACCTTGAAGACTATAAGTTTAGTCCAGCAGTATCACTGAGGTGTTTAAAATCTCCGGCAGCACTGCTGTGTCTAAAACAGAACCGACACCACTGCTGAAGTTGGGTAAAGTCATTAACGTAAAGTTTATTTTATAATTAAGTGTTTAATAACTCTATGTAATTTACTGAATAATGTATAGCAAGTGAAATATTTTTTTAATTATAACTGCACAAGCATGGTTTTTCCTCACTATATTTCCCCCATATCACTCGACACACACATTGTGACTACACACGTCATGTAACATTTTCTTCATCTTG
Organism: Parotocinclus spilosoma; assembly: GCA_033117975.1. NCBI lineage: Eukaryota > Metazoa > Chordata > Actinopteri > Siluriformes > Loricariidae > Parotocinclus > Parotocinclus spilosoma. The sequence continues at coordinate 18,634 of JAVSBV010178808.1, read as the reverse complement.
AGTGCAGATGCGTGCAGATGTATCTCTTGCCTGAATGTGTATTAAATCAAAACAAAGTCCAAATCATAACGGGTAACAAAGGAAGCTTTGCTCTGCATGAATGATCCGGGACAGCGGATTGAAGTTCATGCTGCCAGTAATATTCACAGGATTTCCACCCATATTTTCACTGGGTATTAGTTTTTTTACATAGTCCTTTTTTTACCATATAAGCTGATCATATTGTGCAAGTTATTCAAGGTGTTTCATTTTGTGAATTAATCTCATAGTGCAACTCTGTATAACAACATGATGTTATGAGGTGACCTCTAACACCCCTTTTTAAAGGTGTCTTAAATAGGGATCAATAGGTTTTCTCTTTCTGTCCTCACACTGTACCTGTGAGAGGAGGCAATATGTGCATGCATTCTCTTGCTGGCACATTTTCAACTGTTCCAGACTATTGCATCATCTTTAATATGGCAGTGGCTGTTCCCATTTGTAACTGCATATATGTTTTTATATTGCTTATTTGACATGAATAGTAACACGTTCTGTCCTCTTGATGACGGATGACAAAAGTTAATTTGTACACGACTTCATACTAACAACAAGGGAAAAAGGACATGGTTATCAGAATCCATATTCAGTTTGAATGTAATGAGCCTTTAATTATGTTTTGGTCCCAATTATTGTACAAAATATTCTTAAGAAATACAATTCTACCAATTTAATGGTCTACTAAAAGAATGTGTTGTTATAGTAAGTACAGTGGTTAATAAACTGTATGTAATGTTTATGTTTTAATTTACCTGCAATTGTGTTTTGTCTTGTTGGTTCTTAAATTTTTCTGGGTACCATATGTTGTCTTAGGAGTTCACATACAACAGCACATAACTAAAATGTTCAACTTTGTCATAGGAGATTATCCATAAGTGCCTCCCATAAATGTTCATTATATTTTTAAGGAATAAAATAAATTACAAACCTGTCCTTCATTTAAGTGTTTGTCTGAATTGTTCCAGTACACAAGCATATAAAACGTGACTGTAGATTGAAACGTTATTAGGTCAAATTCTTCATATTTTTTTAAACTACAATTTAAAGGTAGGGTGGTATGTTGGTTTTCTCAAGTCTTATGACGTATGCAGTTCGAATGATCATGGATCAAAATGTGCTAGACGCGTTTCAGAGTAAATATACTTTTATGTGCTGAAGTATGGACATCCTGATCAGTTTTTGTTGATTTTTTTAGTTTTAAAAAGTTTAACACAAATGTAACAAATTGAAATATTACAGTTTCCCAAGCTCTAGTTTTTGAGAAAAAATACAATTCTAAATATAGTTATGACAAAGTCACTAGAAAAGCTTCACAAACTTCTGCATGCACCAAATCAAATGTAAAGTTTTTCCAGTTGTTTAACTTATTCCCATTTATACAAATTGACTTACTCAGCTAATTCTTCAGAAATATATGTTGTTTTTTTTTAAATAGCTCTATCCGTCTTTGCCACCTGCGCAGGCTAAAAGCTTAGAAGCCCCGCTGAATGATGCAGTGTCTTCCTTGCAAAAGAGGAAATTACCAGGCCTAGATGGTCTTCCCCCAGAGCTACTTTTGGACCCTTGGGATCTAATCGCCCCTAATAATGTAGATTCTATTAAAATTAAGCATTGGAAACTGGGTCATATCACAGAGATCAGAACACAGATTTCATATCTTTATTGCTTAAAAAGGGAAAACCCCTCTTCATTGGGAAAGTAATCGACCACTTGTATTATTAATAAATGCTTATGTATTATAATTAAAATGCTAGTAACTGTGCTATCTTTTATACTCAACTCTGTCATTTCAGATTTAGTTCAACCTGACCACAGGTTTCATCCCAGTATGTCTAGCTGCAAACAATTTACGAAGATGAACTCAGATCTTAGACTAGGTGCACATTCTAAAAACATCCTGCAGTGTTTTTTTCCCTAGATGCATACAGCTCTTTCGATCACATTTCATTTATATGAACTTAACGGTGATGGTACAGATGGGATCTGTAAACATCTAGTGCATTTCCCATAGAAAAAGGCAGCAGTCAAGGATGTCCACTTGCTCCTGGTTTGTTTTGTCTTTCATTGGAGACACTGGCCCAAGCTGTTGGAATCCCCACATTTATATACGTATTTCCCATAGTTAATGCATATTCCCAAAATGTGCATTGCCATGCCTTTGTAGAGGTGTGGCCATTCCAGTCACACTACTTTATAAGACATTTCTATTATTGTTATCTTGCTTACACCTTCACTTCCTAACAGTCCTACTTAACAAAGGTCGGGTCTGATCCAGCTGCCCTGCGACAGAGGCATAACAGGGTACTGCAGAACAAATTTCTAATTCGACTTAACTTTTTGTCTTGTAAGTATAAATAAGATTTTGATTTGTGAATATTTGCAAGTTTTTATTAGGTTCAGTGCTAAATGCCTACATAAACTACCGTATATGACCAAGTATTTGTGAAGTATTTCTAGTTTGTGTTCTTTGTTTCAGCATTCTTTTTTGTCTTTCATCCATACTCACTTCTAACAGATTCATATCTAGAATTACACTGTTTAGAAAAAAATGGGAATATTTCATTATGGGATATTTCATAATGAAGTATCCCCCAATTTTTTTGAGCAGTATACTAGAATATAATCTCAATTTTAACAAATCAGTGGCAACAGCATGGGTTACATTGAAAACCTCAGTGGCTCAGAGTATGGCAATTTACATGTAATTTTCCACCTCCATAACAAGTAAGTTCAATATCTTTCCTCCAGCCATTCTAAAAAATGTTCATAAAGGAATATTTTGGCAACTTTGATGGGAGCACTTGGCACACTTGCACTAAGCTTTGACTTGATCTCTATCAGATTTCACTGTGGTTAAGTGAAACAGCAACTGTGAGTTTCAGCTTTTCCTGATCTCAAAGTGATATTCGAAATTCAACTGGAATAAATTCACCGAACAGTGCTGGCTGATAGCAGCGAAGGGGAGAGAAACACGATGTAAATACCCATACCCATATAGTTTTCAGTGTCCATAAACATTTATAATATAAATGATATATAATATAAATAATATAAAATGTCTATATAATGTTACTTTAATTTCTACAATTTTCTATAATTTCACTACATACAAAATATAATGACTATATGTCATGCAAAAGTTTAAAAGCTGAAACCATGGCTCCTGAAGTGCAAACTTGGCTCATTTAGGCAGGTGTGCAAGGGTGAGTGAGATGATAATACTGAACTATGCAGAAGAATTCATTTGGAGGGACGGGTCAGGTGGTAGGATGTAAACCCTCTTGTTCAAAGGTACATTGGCAGGCCTTAGTCTCTCTCTAGCAAAACAGAAAAATATGCATTTCAGTTAATTCAACATATCAAGCACATTTGTTGTGTAAAACTTTGTGTTTCCTCATCATGCTCTGAGTAATACAGTATATAGCATTTCTTACTGGATGTACTTGTCTCTTGCAGGGCAGTGTGGATAGCGCTGGGTGCCAGATTTGAACGAGGAGCTGAGGCCATTTGTGTTCTGATTATGACTCAGTTTTTCAGTGTTATAATTGCCAGGTCCAACCATATTCTGAGAAAAAAACAACAAAGAAAACCCCAAAACAATTAAATACCGTCTTCTTTCCTTTAACCCCATATTAATGAGATGACATCATATTTAACAATTCATTACATTACATTACTGATCTTTATGTATTGCATTTCTAATACTATTAATGAACTGTTTATGGAGAAACAGAAACATTTTATATTGGCACATTAAGAGTAGGTACTGCATACTATCAGCATGAATATATGGGCTAATTAAAAAGTCCCTCAAGTCCCCGAGAAAATGTATTTTGTGACTATAGCACAATAGTTTAACTATAGTCACTGTAGTTTTCCTATGTGGTCTGTAATGATGTTTATTTACGTTTTATGATTTAAACTAACAAGCATCTAAATACCTGGACTCAGGGTTTCCCAGTCAATCATTACCGTATTATATACCGTAGTATTACACTCCTATAATGTATCCTGGTGGCATCATGTAAACATTTTACAAGTGCCCAACAATCCATGTGGTATAAAGGAAAGCAGGAATACTCTGATCTGTTTACTTTCTACCATTGCTCTAAGGTTCAGTTCTGACTTATTGTTGCCACTTCTGGACTTTGTTAACATAATCTTTCTTTTTTTACAGTAAATGATTAAGTGGTGTTTGTGAATGTAACTTTGTATTGTAGTGTTTGACAAAGGAGTGTTTTGTTAAATCCCTTGCTCATGTGGTTATACAGCTATTGTTAAATAGTGATTCTTGATGCAGAGCCGCCTGCAGGATCAGAGATTACAAGGCTTTGGGATTTGAACTCTAGACCATCAGGTGGATGAGAATTAACCGTACAGTTGCAGTCGAATCTCGGTCACTTGATGGATGTGATCCATGAAGTGTTTCGGCAGGATAGTGGAGTAGTTTGCCATTGCTTTTTCCACCCCTCCACATTTATCCGGGTGTTTCCAGTTACACGGCTGGGGTGTTTTGCATACACAAGTCAAGGACAATTTGGAGATGCCAATTAACCTAACACGCATGTCTTGGACTGTGGGAGGAAACCGGAGTACCTGGAGTAAACCCATGCAGACACGGGGAGGACATGCAGACTCCACACAGAAAAGACCCAGGTCTCTCCACTCTGGGATTGAACCCGGGACCTTCTTATTGTGAGGCAGTGGTGCTACCCACCGAGCCACCGTGCTGCCCCAGCCATCTCTATGTTTTACAAAGAATGGTCATAAAAAAAAGAAATTATCAGTTGAGTAGCAATGAGCAGAAATTACTTTTTGATGCCAGAAGTCAGGTAGAATGGCAGTGGAAAGTAACATAATGGCTTAAATAACCACTCGCTACAACCCAGTTATGCAAAAGAGCATCTCTGATCTGGCCTCTAATCCCTTAGACTAAGCCAATCGATCATGTGTCTTATGGCTAGCAATTGAGGTGGAGGCCAAACAGAGTAGCTGGTGCAAAAGCAACTCCCGGACAGTATGATGAACTGGCTCATCCAGGGTAGCATTCCGTATGGCATCTGTTAGTTCTTGTAGGTGCTCTTGACTCCCATATTAATTGTCCATAATAAGTGAGGGATGAACCAGTGGAAAAAATTAAGAAAGTAATCTCAGAATGGTGGAGTGGGTGGCTGTTGTTTAGATCTGAAGGGAAAATTCGATCAGGAAATGTCTTCATGCTGAAGCTTTTTGGTTCATCTAAATGCCAGCGGAGCTCGTATACCTTTGTGTATGAACAGAGGACTGACTGCCGAGAGCCAATAATGAAGTGATCTCCGTAAATACCAGGACTCTGTGGTATTTTGAGGCAACGTCCAGGTATAACGCAGCCCTGGTAGATGACCGTAAATAATGATAAGTGAATTGGGATATCCCGGTAGGAACGGTAATGGCATTATCCCTCTGGAACATTCTGTGGCTCATGCTAGGTGGGCACTTACATCTCCTTACACAGCTAAACTGTTATAATAAGCTATACCTCTGATATTAAGGACGTAAAGTGGAGACCGGAATATTTTACAGGCGTTTTTAGTGCCGTCGGCGGTTTTGTCTCATATAACCGATCCTGTGCCGGTAAAACACAATCAGAGCCATAAACCTGGCTCAGCCACTTGTTTGAAATATAAATATTTGATTTTGTTTTTGTCATCTGCCTTTGTAACATATATTTGGTTTGAACCTTGGTTCTCGACCACCATCTACAAATCAGCAAACAGAAAATAAGAAAGTCAAAGACTGGTAAAAGTCATACCAAAAAAGAGGATCGGGTAAGAACAATGAAAAATAAAGCAATCAATTGTATTTGCAAAATTATAGATTTGATTTAGTTGTTATCATCTGGCTTTGCAACATATACAGTCGATTCGGGTTAATGGGACCACATCGGGACGCGTTGGTTTTGGTCCTAATAACCAGCTGGTCCGATTAAACGAACACGTCCAATGTTACAAGACAGGACGTACTATGTAACATATGAAATGTTTATTAAACCTTTATAGTGTGATTTACACGTATAGCAAACGTACAAACAAGAACTACTGTTGCTTACGCACTTTGTTCATTGAAAAATAAATTTGCAACCAAGTTTTTCAAAACGTTCTACAACACAATGTATAGGTACTCAGCATGCGAAGCATAATACTGTAAAAAACAAGTTCTTACTAAATTCCAGTCAACGTTTGAAGTGCTTATCCAGTGTGATCTGACGCACTTTTGCTGTGGCTAAGTGGCGACTTGTGGCTTGTTTTTTTGTAGTAAATAAAAATGTTAGGCAAAAACCTGTAGGTGGCAGTAGAGGGCTGGGGAGAAACCCAGGAGTTTTCGGGTAGTGATGCCAAAGACGAAGAATTTCTTCACCGATATTACATACTGTACACGTTCTTTGGTCCGATTAAGCAGAATTTTGGTTCAAATAAGCAAATAATTTTACACATATTTAATAGGATTTGTTTTGGTACTTTAGGATTTGGTCCGAATAAGCGGCTAGTCCCATTAACCGGAATTTGTACCATTGTATTCTTTTGTATGAAACATTTGGCCCAAGTTTAACTCCATGATAATACTTTGAAAAAAAAAAAAAAACAATTTAAACAGAGATGCCTTTCAAATGTTTCAATCTAAAAAAAAATAAAAAAAAAAAAAACAGGCCAAACAGGGAAAAACCAATACTATGAAAAAAGAGGAAGAAAATTGAAGAAAAAAAAGATTGCCTCAAATCATGGTTTGATCTAGACAGGTCTGAGTTATATCACTCTGCCTGAGAGAGCGAGCAAATCTGTGCACTCTCGGCCTCCCTCCTCCAGTTAGCTAGACAGCAAATGTTTTATCCCCAAGGTGACTAAGCTTCCGTGCTAAAACTCATAAAACTCTCCATCTCCTTTCCCAGATAAACTGTACTTCTTTTGTTCAAGACAGAACCTTTCACAAACATGGATATGAATACGATGCTTTTTCTATTCAGACAATGGTGCACGGAAATGGCTCCATAAAATAAAATCTTAATAATAGATTTATGGGAATAATGTCCGAATTGGCACCACTGCTTCACAGTAAGAAGGTCCTGCGTTCAATCCCGCGGTGGAGCGGCCTTGGTCCTTCCTGTGTGGAGTCTGCATGTCGCCTTTGAGTCCGCGTGGGTTTACTCCAGGTACTCTAGTTTCTTCAGACAGTCCAAAGACATGCGTGCGAGCTAGGTTAATTGGTGTCTCTAAAGTGGCCCATAATGTGCAACTGTATGCGTGACCTACCATGGATTGGGCGTGCCCTACCATGGATTGGCGCCCCGTCTATGGTTGTTCTTGCCCGCTACCCCATGTGGATTAAGCGGATGATAACGAATAAATGAATGAATGTTCGGATTGATTGCTTTAGCTTAATATGGATAAAGGTTACAAACTGTCTATAGAAAATCATCCTCTTCCTGTGAAATGGATTTCCTATATACTTTCCAACTCTCAAAGCCACACTGTGATGTTAAAGCTTACTCCTAACTGTTCCACAGCTTTATACCAGCAAGCATCTTTCCTTAATGTTGTTCATATAACAATGCAAGACAGTTTTAGGATCTAAGTGCTTTTTTTTTGCAGAGAAATGCCATTAAGCTGCATGAATGTCTTTAAGTAACTGAGCTCTAAGCTCGGCGCTTTCTACTCTCCATGGCGTTTCCTACTTAGCCAAGATGTTCAGCCAGTACTCAAGCCTCTTCTATTAAGCCAAAGAAATCCCAAAGCCTCAACTGCTCTGGCAAAGTGCCTTAAAAGAGTGCCAAACTACTTCAAGAATCCAATTCTGGAATCCATTCAGCCAAACTACAAGCAGAAAACAGGCCACTAAAAAGCACTCAGTTTAACAAATTGTACAATGTACACAGAGAGGCCAGTGGAGTCGACGTGTTTTTTTGGTGCACAAGGCAATCATTCCATTTGAAATCCATAGAAAACCCAGTCCAGCAACACATACTCAGGACCAAGTATGGTCATGTGCACTGAAAAACGGTATAGTCGAAACGTCCTGAGAATGCAGTCGAGTGAAAATGCGCTGACAACAGCACCACAGAAGTGGGCCACTAAAGCAGGTCCGAGCCAAATTTAGTCCCATCTATGTCAATGACTTGGCAACATGTCTGTGCAGGTTCTCATTCATCCAGGTCATGGTAGACTTAAGTGTGCAAGTAGAAGTCAATTGGACTTCTGTTTGGTTCTTGAAAAGTTTCGCCTCTGATCTGAAAGGTTTCTTTAGATCTAGAAGCTGATGGAGAGTCTCAGGTACTTAACCTGTAATGAGGTCGTCATCCTGGAGGTGGTCCTTGACCCACACCGTCAATAATGAGTTGTTAGGATCCCAAGGATTAAGGTGTAGTCCATTTGTGAGCTACATAACTGTGTATCTGCATTTCAAGGAGAATTGACATTCTTTTGAGGATACAGATTTTCTAAGTTTGAAACTTGAAAGGGAGAAAAAGAGGCGATATTTGTTCAATTAGAACAGCCATTTTTGAACAAAGGGAATGGTTTATGACACCAGGCTCACAAAGCAGTTTTGACATCCCTTCCTAGGCAGTTTAACTTGCGTTCACACCTCACCCAATGTGACCACCACCTCCAAGCAGAGAACCACAGTAGTGGTTTAGTAGTTTAACAGTAGTTTAAATTTCTGAGACTCCATCTGTTTCTAGAAGGCTTACAGGTGATTGGTGAAGCATCTTCAAGAACCAAGAAGACGTCCAATTGCCCCTCAACCCAAACCCAAGACTTGGCACCATTGATGTTTCCTGATTTTTCTTTTGGTTTCACAGACCTGTCATTGTGTTCCCTGATCTTTCAGAGGATACTGCCATGTCACAGAGGACTGTTATGTCCCCAGGCCCTCTGTCGTAGGACTTTGCCACCTGCGTTTGCTGAAGTGCTGCCAGTATTGGAATATTCTGAGGACCAGAACAACACCTTATCATTGCCAAATCCCAAAAGTCGCTGCTGGTCAAAGTGGGAGCCAGTTTTCCAATTCCCTTTCTTTGTCAAGGACATTTTGCCCAGTTTATTGCATGATCTGGAGCTTTAAGAGTTGAATGCTAATTTAGATTTGTGTTTGCGATCATAAATAAGCTTCTTGTGCCCTGTTGTTGATATTGACAATATTCAGGGACTATCCCTTATTAACTATTAACCACTAATCCTAATTTATTGAAGTCTGACCTTCAGTGTCTCTTCAAAATTGACCATTGTTCTTGTTTTAAATTGGCTAAATAATTAACGAGTTTCTTTATTTATCCTCTCTATTGGCTTTCTTACTGTTGTTCTCATCACAGCCATGACAACAAACCTACTTTGAATCTTAAACAGTGCCGTCGCTTGACACGCCTCAACGCCCCTTGATTCGCAAACATCCTCATAATCGAGAAATCTCAGCCAACATATTGCTAAACGTTTAAACTTCAAATCCAGACTTGCTGCCTTGAACCAGAGCTTTACTAATTTTTATTTACTTTTCCATTTTGAAATCCAACTCTGACCAACTGACAGAAGTTTCCATCAAAATACCAACCGCCACCAGTAACCCCAGGACCACTTTTTGTATCCCTCAGAAGTAAGGCACAAGGCAAGAAGGCACAAGACTAGAGTGATTTGATCTGCTAAAATAAAATCCAGCACGGTTTTGTAATTAAGGCCAGACTTTTTTTTTATTGCTTGTTTCGCGGATCCACTGACGATCATATTTGAAGAATAGAAAAACAAAAAAACATTTTCTTTTTGGTATTTCTCGGCCCAATAGCACCAATGGTTGAAATAAAAAAAATATATAAATATTTTATCTTTTTCTGCCCTCTGGTGGAAGCCAACGTTTTTTTTCTGTTCATTTCATTTTTTTTTCCAGATTCACTTTAATTATTTGTAGGTTAAATAAATGTTATTTTTAAATAAAAAATAATTTTTATTTTTTTCCTTCTTTCTTGTATTGATTCCACATAGTCCTCGAGAAATTTAAAAGTGCTGAAAAATAAAGATTTTTTTTTCCTCCCTCTTCAGTAGATTCTTAAGTAGGGACATCTGAGGAACAAGCAATTAAAACAATCTGGCCTAATTGTACAGATATGTTGATAAACATCATTGGTGCATTTGAATGAAACCTGAACTCTTGCGTAGTTTCATACACAGTTAAGGCCAGCTGCAAGCCAAGGGTCTACTGTTTTGAGCCGTTAGAACCAAATATAGAGCTCACAGGCTTTTATTACTAATCTACACTAGTCATTTATCGAAATGCTCCAGAGGTTTGTGAAATCCATAAACTCCTGTGCAGTGATGGATTTCATTTACAGACTTTCTTAATTCTTCCTCTGTCTACACCGAGGCCTTGTATAAAGCAACATCGTGGTAAGTCTATTTTCCCAGACGCTGCATGCCATATTTTATAATCATTACAAAACTGAGAGTATGGCAGATAAATGGGCAAAAAAGGGGTGTTCCTTTTGCTTTTGCTCGAGGTTGTTTATGACTTTGGCCGTGTATTTGGGGCCATCGTCAGAGTCAACAGAATGAACTCTTACATGAAGACCAATTTTGTCAGGTCCTCTGCCCAGTGTCGATTTACCAAGGTCTCAAGGTTTTTCTGAGCTGAGATCGGTGATAGAGAAGGTCTGATTTTGATGAGAGGTAAGCCAGAGGTACACTATTACATCACTTAATCCAATACTTACACTATTTTATCCAATGCTTTCCATTGTGCTTGGTGATGCAAACCCTGTATGCATTTCCCCGGCCATGGAAAGCCATACCATGACCATACTTGACCAGTTTTTGAGCAGAGGCTTGGTGAGCCTGCCTTATAACTTTGTGATCTGCCAGTTGATTGTGGAATATCTTAAAAGGAAAAAAGTGAATGAACTGTACTTGTAGTGCAGCATCCTGATACAGTACTACACAAATTCTGTGACTTCATTCCTAAATGTCTTTAAAGCTATGTGCGTGTGTGACAACAACACTGAAAGACCTAAATTCAATAACTGAAAGGTGTCTCAATACTTTTGTCCATACAGTGCATGAAACAGGCCCGTGCAGCTTCTGCTGAATGACAGGTATAGATCAGTCAGTCGCTCCAAGCAAACATGATAATAGGGAACACTTTGGGGGGAAAAATATTTTTGGCCCAGACGTACTGACAGGTCTCTTTGTGATGAACCTTCACGTAACTAGCTCACACAAACAGCGCTTTTAAAGAATAAGAAAAATAAGCTGATATATAAGCCACTCATGTGGCAGGCTCTGGGTGGGTTGGCGGGGGTGGCAAGCCGTTCCTGATTAGTGGTGGCACCTGTGGGGAATTTGGCTGTTTTTTATATAACCTGCTGTCTCTGTCTTGCATTATTCCGTGTCTCCAAGGTGAGCTGAGCTGAGCTTGGTGCCAACTATCCCAAGAATGGGCTGCTCATAGTGTTTGTTACTTTATTTTTTATTGCCAAATGTGTCATGCCTTGAATCTACAGCACAATAGAGTGTGTTTGTTTGGCTTCTTTAACGTCGCTATTGGCATCAGTGGCCATTTCAGTGACACACACAAGGTAAGATCTGTACACAAGTTTATACAGATAAACACAATCAATGCCAATTTGGAGTAATCAATTAACATGCAGGTCTTTGGACTGGGGGAGGAAACCGAAAGTACCCAGAGTAAACCCACGCAGACACAGAAAGGACATGCAAATTTCACGCAGAAAGGACCCAGGCTGGGACCCGGGACCTTCTTGCTGTGAGGCAGCGGTGCTACCCACCGAGCCACCGTGCGGTCCCAGTACAATAGAGAGATAACTGGAAAATGTACAGCTGGCATCTTGGCATCTTTGAATCAAGTGTCGTTTAAGATCTGGTAGCACCACTAATCAGGCCCAAATAATGTGAGACTAAGCCACACTTTCTTGATACTGTGTCTGATATGTCACTCGACATCTGTCAGGTTTGAGCATCGTTGACAAAGGGTTTTTTTGCAACTGGAAAGAAGGTGGTAAAAGAAAGAATACATTTATTACAGAAACCTTTTTTAATCGATGTTAAGCCTTGCAAGTCATTAGACATGGAAATACTTTAAACCCCAGTGACACTGCTGGACTAAAAATAGTTCACCAGCTAAAAATATCCATCCACCAGTATCCTGCGGGCGCTGATGAAGGACTAAAGGATGACTAACACAAACCAACAGATGACTGTTTTCTGAACATACATCTGCAAGGTGGAGCAATATGGTAGATGTTGGTAGGTTTTAAAACTCCAGCAGCACTGTTATGTCTGATCCACTTATACCAGAAAGACACACACTAACATAATGATAATAATCCAGATATAACTGAAGATAATCTTATTTTGCCACTAATCCGATTACAAAGTTGGGTAATCAGACAATGGGAAACACTCCAAATCACAATTACAATCAGATTTGTACTTTGCAACCAGTCAATAATCTCACACAAGGACGTGACGAGCTTCAAACCTTATTAATTAATCCAATTAGCCATTTTTTTAAGCATATACCATGTTTCAGACATTACGAGGTTGCCAGGTTCCCCAAGAAAAACAAGTCACCATGCTTATTTGGAAAATATGGAAAGGAAAAAAGCTTAAAGCTTAGAAGTCCCTTTAAAAAAAGTAAGGCTGGGGTGTGTTGGTTTACGCTTTCGTGCATGCACTGACTTAGAAAACAGACTGAAATCATATTACCGAGCTAAAATCTCACTCTATCACATTTTGTTATCAAAGTTCTGGGAAATTGGGTATGCTGTTCACATGACCACTCGAATAATTGCTGTAATTATTATGATCGATTTATTAAGCGTATGTAAAAACGCTCGGTGGCACTGCAGTGTTAAGTGATCCACCATCCAAATAATACCTGATATGCGCTGGTCCTGTGGGGGTAAATAGAGAACAAAGTAAAGGCAACGAAAGGTATTTAGAGCAACATATGGACTAATTTTGCCCATTTTTGTAGCTTCTATATGGTAAGTAGAACTAATACTACGGATAATATGTACAGAAAACAGGTGTACCTAATAAAACGGCTAGTGAGTGTGGCCAGATTTTGTTACAGATTGCTACTGCAAATTTGATTTGAGCTGTGAGTCTCAGACCGCACAGAGCCAGGCGGAAATCTTTTGGACACCCTGGCACATGTGAGCAGGCAGGTAAATTGTGGCTTATATAAACCGCATTGTCCACGTCGTCCCAACCACCTGCCGGTCCCTTTATGTCTTCATAAAGGACATACGCAGGACGCCATTCTGTTACTGAACTGAGCATGCAGACAGAACTCTGCTTAGGAGCTGCATTTCATGTCACAGCATTCCAGTCTATAAAAAAAGCTACTTTTATACAGTGTGAGCAGTGCACACTGCTGTGTTCAGACAAAGCCTACCATATATATATATGGTACGCTTTGTCTGAACACAACAATCTATTCAAACAGACAGTGTGTGTTATCACCTAAAAGCAAGGAAACATAGGTTTTACACCACACCAACCACTATGACCAGTAACCATGTTTACACTCGGGTGTTTTGTGTGTATTAAGCATCAGGATTGTATACCTGGTAGAGCTAATAGGCACATAAATAGGTGAGAATTGACATTAAAAATACATCTGACCGCTCCAAAGGACGCAACCATACCTCTTTTTGTCATACCATCTAGGCCACCCATAGAGGACGGGTCCCCTGTTGAGTCTTGGTCCTCCCAAGGTTTCGTCCTACTACTTTCAGGGAGTTTTTCCTTGCCACTGTCGCCCTACGCTTGCTCAACTTGGGATTGGCCTTTCAAGATAAAAGATTGTACTTGCCGATGCCAAGAACTGAAGAGTATAATAATATTACCAGTTCTTACAATGACTTTTAAAACAAGTTTATTTTCATAAGACGTTCCTCACTTTCTGACTAAAATGAAATATACATCATGTGCTTCCATCGTGGTGGTATGGGATGCCATGTGTTGGGAGTAATTCTACATGTACGGGTAGCATGAGCACCAAGTAGGTCCCGGATTCAATCCCAGGGTGAAGTGGCCTTGGTCCTTTGCGTAGAGTCTGCATGTCCTTCCAGTTTGTGCGTGGGTTTACTCTGGGTACTCCAGTTTCCACCCCATAGTCCAAAGGACATGCATGTTGGGTTAATAGTTGTTTCTAAAGTGACTGTGTGTGCCCTACGAAGGATTGGCCACATCTAGGGTTGTTCCTGCACTTTATGCCCGGCCAGCACTCGGCGACCCTGTGCGGATTAAGCGGAAGATAATGGATGGATGGATAAATGGAGGAAACTTTACAAACCATGACATCCATCCCTGTTTGGCTGGAGAAACAATCTAAACATGAGCTGTAATCTAATGAGCATGTATTTAAGATTTAATTAACAACAGCTATAAGAAGGCTGTTAATTAGTTTAATTAAGGAATGTGACTTAATAATCTCAAGTTATTTTGTCTGGGAGATACAACAGTTCTACTGAGGGCTCTTTTCAGGTATTTTTTTTGAAGGACCTCTGTCATAAGTGGACCTTTGTGCCTCTTTTGTTGGAAATCGCTAAACGCAGGTTTCCTTTTTAGTTTATGAGCCCATATACAGTTCGATTTCCTTTCATGCGATTCGTTTCATTTATTCTCGCCTGCCGGTATGAGCTTGTTTGAAAATGTCACCGGCACGAGGCAATCCGATATATCCTGTAAATATTACTTCATAATGCAGATGTTGAGTGAAAAAATACAAGGCAACGGAGATAATTTTAAACAGAAAAGATGAAAATACTATCACATACGTTGTTCGGCCACTTTATTAGATATACCTGTTCAATAGCTTGTTAACACAAATATCAAATTAGCCAACGACATGAGACGACCAGCTGAACATCAGCACCAAAATGGGAAAGAAAGTTGAGTTTGAGTGACTTTAAATGACAGGGTGGTCCGAGTATTTCTACAACTGCTGATCTACTGGGATTTTCACGTGCAGCGCCATGTCTAGAGTTTGTAAAGAGAAAAAGAGAAAACATCCAGAAAGGGAAGTTCTCTGGACCAGATTGGCTTTATTGATGCCAGAGATCACACTGGTTTAAGCTGAAAAAGGCAACAGTGGCTCAAACGAGAATTTCCTGCACCCGAGATATGCAGACGAGCATCTCTGAACAAGCAATACAAAAAACCTTGAAGCAGGCAGGCTACATCTGCAGAAGACCACCGGGTGCCACTCCTGTGGGCCAAGAACAGGCAACCGAAGCTACGAATTTGAGCTCACCAAAACTGGACAATAAAAGATTGGAAAACTTGGGCCTTCGACTTCTGTGGCAAAATCCAGAAGGTAGGGTCAAAATCTGCCATAAACAAAATGAAAACATGGATCCATTTTAAATTGCATCAGCTGTTCAGGTTGTTGGGGGTGTTATGGTGTGGGGGATATTTTCGTGACTCTTTGGGTTTCTGGGCAGCACGGTGGCTCGGTGGGTAGCACCGCTGCCTCACAGCAAGAAGGGTTCAATCCCAGGGAGCAGCAGCCTGGGTCCTCCCTGTGTCTGCTTGGGTTTCCTCCCACAGTCCAAAGACATGCGTGTTAGGCTAACTGGTGCCTCTAAACTGGCCCTTGGTGTGTGACTGTATATAATGGATTGTTGCCCCACTCTAGGGTTGTTCCTGCCCCACGCCCAGCGCTGCCAGGTGGGGACCAGCTGGCTCGCGATCCCGTGTGGATTAAGCGGAAGATAATTCATGGATAGGTGGATGGACTTTGGCCTCCTTAATACCAAAATGAGCATGGTTTAACACCACAGCCTGGCTATTGTTACTAAAAATCTCTAAGGAATGTTTCCAGCACCTTGTTGAATCAGTAGTACGAAGGATTGTGGCAATTCTGAACTCAAAAGGGGGCCTAACCCAGTATAAACAAGGTGCAAGGTGTTCCTAATAAAGTGGCCAGTGAGTATACGCTGCGCACTATCCCAATATATTGCCATAGCAAATCCCAACGCAAACACGCTCTCATTTAAAGACGTGGATGGAACCTTACCCTGAAATGTGGTTCTAATAGTGATGGATATGTTACAAATTAGAGTAGAATTAATGGTTTTATTAATAATCCAGGTAGATTGAATATTTATATTACCAGCGCAGCGCGCACTGACTGAATATGAGCGGCTGCTGTTTTTGAAGCAAAAAGACAGATCGGAGGCACTCTACCTCTGACAGCACCCTGGAGCTCTGATGGTTGAGTGCTTACAAAGGCCCGGCGTGTGATAAACATACTGAAAATGTTCTGTCCGTGAGTGGTTGCGCTTCGCTCCTGTCCTTTCGAAGGCCGTGTCGTGGCTCGCCGATGGATTGCCGCTGTGGAGCGACACGGCTTCCGGCGGTTTTCTTACCACTTGATTTACTCGCCGTGTTCCACAGAGCTCGCAGACGATTTGAAATGTTGTCAACCTTCCCCCCCCTCAAATTAAGTAGCAGCTCTACATTTGCAAATGCTATCGTCAGGTTCGCCGGCATAGCCCGCGTAGGGGCGAACTGCTAATCGGCATGAAGTGTAGTAGGAACCCTAAAAGTCAACTTCAAACGTTTAGGCAGATAGACAGGGTCAGGACGACCTGCTGAAGTTCTAAAAGACCATTAGAACAGGAACCAATTAAGTGACTTTGCAGGGTTGTTGGTATTCTTTTTCCAAACTGCTGACCTACTGGGGTTTTCCCCACACACCCTTGTCTAGGGTTTACAGAGCATGGCGCAAAAAAGAAAAAAAAAAAAAAAAACAATTGAGGGCAGTTAATTAAAAGATTACTTAAGCAATTAATTAAATGTGTCTTTTTTAATTGAAGCACAACATGGTAAACATTTTGCACTTCCAACAGGCAAATGTTGGTAAACCATTTAATTACATTTTTAGATAAGGTGTAACCCAAAAGGCCAGTCAGTCACCTCCAAAAACGACTCTGTTTCCGTTTTTTAAAAGTGTTGAATTACAACAGGTCAAACCTTGAAGCAGATGGGCTACAACAGCACCTGGCCACACCAGGTGCCCCGAACAGGCAACAGATGCTCAAATATGCACAAAACTGAGCAAGAGAAAAGCAAAATACTGCCTGTCCTGATGAGTCCTGATTCCGGCCCGACATTCTGAGACAGTAGGGTAGGAATTTTCAGTAAAAAAAAAAAAAAAAACTACAAAACTTTTTTAACTACAAAAGCTTGGATGTGGTTAAACAGGAGCCAACAATTCGCACCACAGACGCGCGTTACTTTATCATGTCGATATGAAACAAAATCTCTGAGGAATGCTAGAACAAAAAAGAGCAGTTCTGAAGGGTCCATACAAGTACTTGCATCGTGTACCTAATAAAATGGCCGGTAAGTGTGTGGCCGGATAGAAAGTCTCTTGCTGCTAGATCAAACAAACTTTGTCCAGTTTGTGTTCTGGCCCTCTTATTGATCTGTTCTGGACTGCACATAAAAGCTGGAGAAGAAAAAAAATAATAAATAAACACGATCCTGGTCCCTTTATTATTTTCAGGTGTGTTTCGCTGCCTGAAAGACGAATTGTTTTGCTTCTGATCCGATAACACCGCCCACACATATTAACGTTTCTAATTAAACACAGCCGGATCGACATTAATGCGAGTGCCTGAGTATTTACTCTTCCACCAGAGGTCTTGTCATTTTTGGCATCTATTAATTCGAGGAACCTTGCATTTTAGACAAGCTTTAAATTGTAAACTAATTACGCAAGGCCACATTTCCATTACATGAAAAGTGCCCCGGTAATTACTGGTCTGCTAAAGGGCTTTTTGTTGAGGCACCTTTTTAATTAGAAGAATCCTGCTTAATTAAACATGACATTTAGTATTAGGATCAAGAGAATTGTTTTAGCTCATGTTAAGAACAACGGATTGAGGTACGATATATACTGAGTGTAATAGATACCGGATTTCTTTATCAGTACTCAGTGGCATTGCCTCAGTGTTTCATGAATACTAACGGCAGCACTGATTTTAGAGATGGCCTCGGTGTTTATGCAATAAAATAAAAGCTGGTGGCTTGTACTGAAACTCCTACGCACCAGTGCATGTCCTTTACTCATTTTTACGACTTTAATTTAATTTGATAACCTAAGCACGGATTTTCCGGTTCATATTCAAATACATTAACCAGTGTAAGTGGACATAAAATGGCACATACCTGTACTCGACTTGATCAGAATCTTAAACTTGAACCACACTTGCCAAAATGATGATTATGCTAAATATAAGCAATAGTACACAAGAAGTTTGTTCACGGCTGTGATGATCTACGGCACTCGCCTTTTGTGCTACTGCTTTTATACAACAGCTTGTTTGGTTTTTACAACAGAGTAATTTTTTTGGCTTCTTTAACGTCGCCATCGGCATCAGTGGCCATGTAAGTGACACACACAAGGTTATATCCATTCACAAGTTCATCTTAACACCAGTCACACATATATACACACACACACACACATATATATATACACACACACATACATACATATATATACACACACACACACACACACACACACACACACACACACA
>JAVSBV010178798.1:0-13357 GCA_033117975.1 Parotocinclus spilosoma | reverse complement strand
TGTGTAGAATTTTGAGGAAAAAGATTAATTTAATACAATTTGGAATAAGGCTGTAACGTAACAAAATGTGGAAAAAGGAAAGCGCTGTGAATACTTTCCAGATGCACTGTATGCCATAGTGATAAGAAAGCCTTGAGTTAACAGGACCAGGTCCAGGCCCTGTGTCGTTCCCCACTAACAACAGTCACAGCATCCATCATAGGAAAGGTCCGAGTCAGAAACACATAAGGGTTAGGACCAGGTGGCACTTGGAGCTGTATAGCGAAATGCTTCCACTCAGGCGTAGAAACAGCAGAAACAGGAACAGTAGAAACAGGAAAGTTGCAAAAAGAGTGAGACTACTGGAGGTTGGCCAAAGCTGGAGAAGTAATTCCAAGGCACCTAATTCCAAGGCGTTGCAACCAACTAACCAGCCCAAAGTGAGGAGAAGTAGAACCCAGATGAGATTTACAACTCCAATCCTGAAGGTAGCTGTTGAAATAATGATTCCAGTAGGAAAGATCACCAGAAGTCCCAAATGGCAGAGCCAACCCAGAGTCATCCCAGGAAGAAGTGTAATCCTGTGATCCATGAGCACCAATCTGAATTTCCTCTGACCCTGCAGCTTGCTTATTCCATATTGACAGAAGTAGTTCAAATAACTCAAACGCAAGAGTAAATGACAACCTCATAAATAATAAAAGGATTTAAGACAGGTTTAAGCCAATGTAGAACATTTTTATAAAAAAAGAGGCACATACAACCACGCCACAATTAAATTTGGGGCAGAAGAAAATATGTAAATTAGACCTTCTGGTACGAAAAACAAAGTTAAAGGTAGCGTGAAAAAACCCAGAAAGGGGGAGGGGGGAAACCCGAGCAAATGACTTAATGGTAGCGCCCACAAACCACGGAAACAAAAAAATGTATAAAAGGCAAGACCACCAGGGACCTATCAGCTTTTTGGCTCACTATTTGAATGAGTGTACTTGGTTTTGATTGCAACATCTCTGAAATTTTGTAATAAACTGCTTGCTGCTTCAACTGCACTTGCACCTGGCTCGAGTTCTTCTCTGTAGAAAACTGCTCTATGTTGTCCTGAAACCCACAACACTAGTATGCACCCTAGTTAAAGATTACAAACCCTAGTGAAAGAGTACAGACACTAGTAAAAGAGGACGGACACTAGTGAGTAAGTACGGACCCTAGTAAAGGAGTTCGGATCCTAGTGAGAGAGTAGGGACCCTAGTGAAAAAGTACGAACCCTAGTGAAAGAGTACAGACCCTAGTGAGTTAGTAGGGACCTTAGTGAAACATTACGGACCCCAGTGAGGGATTAGCGACCTTAGTGAAAGAGTAGGGACCCTATTTAAAGAATACGAACCCTACTGAGGGAGTACAGACCCTAGTGAAAGAGGACGGACCCTAGGCAATTAGGCATAACCAATCTGCTGGTAGCCATGCACCGTCACCCAGATCTAAGTTTATTAAAACTGTGTCTGTTACCCGCATCTGCCCTAAGCCTAAATGCACCCAAAAAGTCTGCTTTAATAACCTTATTAGGGTAAACACAGATAGCTCTTCTGGAAATAATAATCTTAAACTTAAGCTAGGATTACTTAACATTAAATCGCTGACAAACAAAGCAGTGATAAATGAACTAATCACTGATAAACACTTACACACACTCTGTCTTACTGAAACCTGCATTAGACCAGATGAATATTTAGCCTTAAATGAAGCCTCCCCCCTCTGGGTACAGTTATGTTCAATGCCCTCGTCCGAATGGTCGTAGAGGAAGTGTAGCTACAATTTTTGACAAAGATTTAGGTGTTAGCGCTAAATCCCATTATAAGGGTAATTCATTTAAAATACTGTGTATATAGTCACAAGACATCCGTCCCTAATAGATGTTTAACACAGCAATGATAGTCCTCAGGTGTCACTGAGTTTACTATTTTGTTGTGGCACTTCCAAAGCACCCTTGACTCCTAGTTAGGACCAATCACTTTGAGGAGCAATTACGCTCCATGATAAAACACTTCTATTGCCAATTCAACCTCTAATAACCTACGTCGGGAACTTCAGGTCCCGTATCACTTTTAACACGTTAAACTACCCTAAAGGCGTATTCACTTATTCTCAAATTACGCTCCGTCATTAGCCAATCTTTCTATGTAAGATTCACTTCAACACACAATACAACACAACAGACCCGAAAAAAGATCACCAAAAAAAGTACTTTCAATTATTTTGTTATCAAAAGTATTTTATGTAATTTAGTTTAATCCACAGTGAATATCTTATCAACCACCTCTTCCGTCTGTGTTCCTAACTTTACATAATAATCTCCAGTAGCTCAGCCATCATTATTCAATGCACTACGGACCTTATCCTTCTGCTTTAACACGCACAATCCACTATTAATGACAGTACATAAATGCTGCCTATTCAAATAATGCCAAGACAGCATAAAGTTATACTATAAATCCTTTCTTTTACTTATATTACCAATTTGCTTAACTTGTTCTACAAATATACTCTCTAGATCTAAGAACCACAACCATTGTATTTTTATAACATTACAATAAAATTACCCCAACATCAATACATTACTTTAATCATTCACAGCTAAACTTAGCAATGTCTGTTTATCAGTGTGTGTACGTGGACGCTCTTTGGGAAATCCAGGTCCACGGGCCTCTAACCCACCAGTGGATTTAAGGTTTATTGACCTAAGGATTCCACTGTAGAATTCAGGGGTCTTAAATTCCCCGGGCCTCTAACCCAGCAGTGTTCCAGACACCTATTGCCACGTCAGACAATAGTGGGGTTGCCAAACCAGGGACAACAAGTCAGTATGTATGTATGTATGTGACGCACTTTAGGGAGGTAAACTCCCAGGGCCTCTAACCCAGCCAAAGTCCCAGACTTTTACTACTGACTCTGTTTAATTTACAGACTATTTCCTTTAACTGCATTGCAAAATTTAAACACATTTAATATGCAGAATTTGCTGTAACAGGTTTCTGGTTACCTTTTAGTTAAAGCACGTGCCTGCAATACAGTCTCTGGAAATATTCAGGATCTGAATACACCTCTCACACACATCACGTCGGGGTCACCAAATTGTTGAATTGGCTCTCTTGAACCTCAGACCTCGCCTAAGCCCACTTCGTGTGTTCGTTAAATGTGGTGAGAAGAAAACACTGTAGTCAGCAGTTGGGTCCCTTTTCCCTCAGTATGGTCCGTACTTTTTCACTAGAGTCCCTACACACTCATCAGGGTCCCTGCTCCCTCACTGGGGTCCGTATTCTTTCAGTAGGGTCCCTACACACTCATCAGGGTCCCTACTCCCTCACTATGGTTCGAATTCCCTCACTAGGGTCCATACTCTTTCATTTGGGTCTGTACTCCCTCACTATTGTCCATTCTATTTTATTAGGGTACGTACACACTCACAAAGGGCCTTACTCCATTACTAGTATCTCTTCTATTCCAAAAGGGTTCGTACACACACTCACTAGGGTCCCTACTCCCTCACTAGGGCCTGTAGTTTTTCCCTAGAAGCTCTACACACTTACCAGGGTCCCTACTCCCACACTAGGGTCCATACTCCCTCACGAGGTTTCGAACTCTTTCACTAGTGTCCATACTCACTTACGAGGGTCCCTACTCTTTCATTAAGGTCCTTACTCTTTCAATAAAGTCTGTACTCCCTCAATAGGGTCCGTATTCTTTCCTTAGGGTCCCTGCACACTCACCAGGGTCCCTACTCCTTCATTAGGGTCCGTACTCTTTCAATAGGGTCCGTACACATTCACCAGGATCCCTAATCCCTCACTA
The DNA here is from genome assembly GCA_033117975.1 of Parotocinclus spilosoma. Classification (NCBI taxonomy): domain Eukaryota; kingdom Metazoa; phylum Chordata; class Actinopteri; order Siluriformes; family Loricariidae; genus Parotocinclus; species Parotocinclus spilosoma. The sequence continues at coordinate 9,532 of JAVSBV010178798.1, read as the reverse complement.
GGGTCTGTACTCTTTCACTAGGGTCCCTACTTCCTCACTAGAGTCTGTATTTTTTCACTAGCGTCTGTACTCATTCACTGGGATCCCTAATCCCTCACTAGGGTCTGTACTCTTTCACTAGGGACCTGACACGCTCACCAAGGTCCCTAATCCCTCACTAGAGTCCGTACTCCCTCACTAACGTCCATACTCAATCCCTATGTTCCCTACACACTCACCAGGGTCCCTACTCCCTCACTAGAGTCCTTACTCTTTCATTAGGGTCCCGTCACATTCACCAGGGTCCCTACTCCCTCACTCTAGTCTGGACTCTTTCATTAGAGTCCCCAAACTTCCTTACTAGGGTCTGAACTCTTTCAGTTGGGTCTGTACTCCCTAACTAGGGTCCGTACTCTTTCATTAGGGTCCTGTCACATTCACCAGGGTCCCTACTCCTTTAAGAGGGTCCGTACCCTTTCACTACAGTCCCTACATACTCACCAGGGTCCCTTCTCCCTCACTAGGGTCCGGACTCTTTCAAAAGGGTCCGTACACACTTACTAGGGTCCTTACTCTCTCACTAGGGTCTGTACTCTTTCATTTGAGTCACTTTTCCCTCACTAGGGTCCGTACTCTTTCATTATAGACCCTACACACTCATTAGGGCCCCTGCTCCCTTACTGAGGTCCGTACTCGTTCAGTAGGGTCCCCACACACTCACCAGGGTCCCTCCTTCCTCACTAGGGCTCGAACTCCCTCACTAGGGTCCGAACTCTTTCAGTTGGGTCTGTACTCCCTAACCAGGGTCCGTACTATTTCATTAGGGTACGTACTCACTCACAAGGGGCCCTACTCCCTTACTAGTGTCTGTTATCTTTCAAAAGGGTCCGTACACACTTACTAGGGTCCCTACTCCCTTACTTGGGACCATACTCTTTCAGTAGGGTCCGTACTCCCTCACTAGGGTCTGTAGTTTTTCCACTAGGGGCCCTACACATTCACCAGGGTTCCTACTCCCTCACTAGGGTCCTTACTCCTTTAATAGAGTCCGTACTTCCTCACTAGGGTCTGTACTTTTTTACTAGGGACCCTACACGCTCACCAGGGTCCCCACTCCCTCACTAGGGTCCCTACTCCCCCACTAGGTTCCGTACTCTTTCACTAGGGTCCGTACTCACTCACCATGGTCCCTACTCCCTCACTAGGGCCCTTACTCTTTCAATAGAGTCTGTAGTCCCTCAATAGGGTCCGTACTTTTTCCTTAGGTTCCCTTCACACTCACCAGGGTCGGTAGTTCCTCACTAGGGCCCGTTCTCTTTCACTAGGGTCCGTACACATTCACCAAGGTCCCTACTCCCTCATTAGGGTCCTTTTTCTTTCAATAGGGTCCGTACACACTCACCAGGGTCCCTACTCTCTCATTAGGGCCCGTACTCATTTTCACACACACTGATTGTGTTGCTGTTTTTTATTATTCCACCAATTTCTGTCAGTATCTCCTCCTAGAGCTTTCAACACATCGACACGGGACAAACAACGAAACGTCCGGGATGTTCAGGAGAAGTGTGCTCGTTCATAGCTAAGAGATATCTCGAACCGTGCACCTGGTGCCCCCGATTTTCTGGCACAAAAATCCCATAGACAATGAATAGGGCTGTTTTTAAACTGCTGTAGCTCCGTGAAATTTTAAGCTATAAACATGAAAATCGGACCAGTCGGCCCCGGTTATTATGTCACCTGCAAAGTGAATTTTCAAAATGATCAAAAGCTCCGTTCACTTTTTATCAAATTTTTAACATTTTCCCATTCATTTGAATGGCCCCACTTTAGTGATGTCAAACCCGGGACTCGGGCCTACGCCCGACCACAACCTCCCAGGACTCGAACCCGCACGTGATCAAATCCCACTGTGCCTCGAAAACTTACGCTCGACCAGAATCCGCCGGGTCTCAGACCTGCCCAGGCCAGAACCAACGGCACCGATGCAACGCACATCCGCAGTTCCTCCGGGAGCTGCATTTTCTAGTTTTCATTTGGTCATGTATTTTTTGGAAAAACTTAACATTTTCACACACACCGATTGTTATGAGTCATTGAAACAAGCGCCAGCTTCATAAACGCTGCTCTGCTACGTTGAGCATTACAACGTTGTATAATGTGCTTTTGCTGCAAACTTGGCACAATCATAATTCTGTGACAAACTGGTCATTCTTCTGAAAATGCAGTTTGCTGATGAAATGATGCAGAATCCTGCTGGAAGTTGTTTATGTCAGTATCAAGTTAAAAACACCGTTCATGGAGTTTAAACTAAGCTGCAAGTTGTTTATGTAAAAACAAGGTTAAAATACCTTCTGAATGAAACACGTTAAAAAATGTCATTTGATAATGTATTTTTTCAAAACTTTACATTTTCTCACACACCTAATGTGAAGAGCCCTTAAAACAAGCGCCAGCTTCGTAAACGCAGCTCTGCTACGTGGAGCATTACAACTTTGTCTAATGTGCTTTTGCTGCAGACTTGGCACAAACATAATTCTGTGTCAAGCTGGTCATTACAATGTTGACTAACAAACGTTTGCAGCATACTTGGCACAAGTTTGTTTTTGTGTAAAACTGGTCATTCTTCTAAAAATCCAGTTCATGGTTGAAACGATGCAGAACTAAGCTGCAAGTTGTTTATGTAAAAATAAAGTTAAAAACACCTTTCTTCGCGTTTATGTCTTTTGAATGAAACACTTTAAGATATTTTTCATTTGCTCATGTATTTGTCGAAAGGTTAACATTTTCACACACATTTATTGTTATTAGTCTTTGAAACAAACGCCAGCTTCGTTAACGCTTCTCTGCTAGGTGGAGCATTACAACATTGTCTCAAGTTTGATTTTGTGCCAAACTGGTCATTCTTCTAAAAATGCAGTTTACCGATGAAACAATGCAGGATCCTGCTGCAAGTTGTTTATGTGAGTATCAAGTTAAAAAAAAATTATTTGTGTTTGTGTCTTTTTGAATGAAACACGTTAAAAAATTTTCATTTGATCATGTATTTTTTTCAAAAACGTAACATTTTCACACACACCGATTGTTTTGAGTTCTTGAAATAAGCGCCAGCTTTGTAAACGCTGCTCTGCTACGCTGAGCATTACAACGTTGTCTAATGTGCTTTTGCTGCAGACTTGGCATAAACATAATTCTCTGTCAAACTGGTCATTATTCTGAAAATGCAGTACACGGTTAAAACCATGCAGAACTAAGCTGCAAGTTGTTTATGTGAAAATAAAGCTAAAACACATTTCCTCGCGTTTGTTTTTTTTATTGAAACACTTTAAGAATTTTTTCTTTGATCATGCATTTTTTAAAAACTTTTCACACATTCCGATTGTTATGAGTCCTTGAAACAAACGCCAGCTTCGTAAACGCTGCTCTGCTAAGTTGAGCATTATAACGTTGTCTAATGTGCTTTTGCTGCAGACTTGGCACAAACATAATTCTGTGTCAAACTGGTAATTCTTCTGAAAATGCAGTTTACCGTTTAAACGATTCAGAATCCTGCAGCAAGTAGTTTAGATCAGAATCAAGTTAAAAACACTTTTCATCGAGTTGGAACTATAGCTGCTAGTTGTTTATGTGAGTATCAAGTTAAAAACATTTCTTTGTGTTTGTGTCTTTATGTATAAACAATTTAGATAATGTTTTCATTTGATGATGCATTCGTCGAAAGGTTAATATTTTCACACACACTGATTGTTATAAGTCCTTGAAACAAGCGCCAGCTTCGTAAACGCCGTTCTGCTACGATGAGATTACAACGTTGTCTAATGTGCTTTTGCTGCAGACTTGGCACAAACATAATTCTGTATCAAACTGGTCATTCTTCTAAAAATACAGTTCACGGTTAAAACGATGCAGAACTAAGCTGCAAGTTGTTTATGTGAGGATAAAGCTAAAAACACCTTTCTTCGCGTTTGTGTCTTTTGAATGAAATACTTTAAGATATTTTTCATTTGATCATGTATTTTTTAAAAACTTAACATTTTCACACACACCGATTGTTTTGAGCAATTTGAAACAAGCGCCAGCTTTGTAAACGCTGTTCTGCTACGTTGAGCATTACAGCGTTGTCTAATGTGCTTTTGCTGCAGACTTGGCACAAACATAATTCTGTGTCAAACTGGCCATTCTTCTGAAAATGCAGTTTACCAATTAAACGAGTCAGAATCCTGCAGCAAGTTGTTTATGTGAGTATCAAGTTAAAAACACATTTCTTCGTTGTAAGGATAAATGCTTCCTGTATTAATAGTGTCATTACGGGAATGAAGAAGCGCTCCCTTTTCAGCGCACTTCCTTTTTTCTCTATCTGTTCTGCAACAGGGGTAAACTGTCGTACGCAGACACGACTCCATAAAATGACATGATTATTTTGTTAACATACCAAGATCCTGTTTCTATGTTCCACCCATGGCTTACGCCCCGTCTTGTCACATACCATAAGGGTATAAAAAGCTGTATGAAGGCACTGTTCTTTGAGAATTGTTCAATATAAACCAGATTGATTGCTAACATAGGGGCAGCACGGTGGCTGAGTTGTTAGCAGAGGTGGCAGAGGTGCCTCACAGCACGAAGGTCGCAGGTTCAATCCCAGCGTGGAGTGAATTGGGACCTTTCTGTGTGGAGTCTGCATGTCCTCCCCGTGCCTGCGTGAGTTTACTCCGGGTATTCCGGTTTCCTCCCACAGTCCAAGGACATGCATAGGTTAATTGGTGTCTCTAAAGTGTCCCTTAGTGTATGAATGTGTTAATGCATGTGTGTGTAAGTGTGCCGATGGATTGGCGCCCCATCTGGGGTTGTTCCTGCCCTTGCGCCGGGTGGGCACCGGCTGGCCCGTGACCCCAAGTGGAATAAGCAGAAAAGATAATGAATGAATGAATAATTCTGCAGGATAAGACCTTTGTAAGCCCTTGTGAGACAGAGGCATTGTCAGTGAAAGGCTGATTATATATTATATAGTTCAGATATCGTAATTGATGTAGGATAATTGCAGGATAATCCTTGTAAGCCCTCTCTGGAGGCATAGGGATAGCTAGTAAGGAGACTAGCTATTATTAATTCCTAAAAGCCCTAACTGAGGCCTAGGCGTAGTTAGTGAAGAGACTAACTATCTGTTCATAAAGTGCGCTCTTATTTCTTTCGTGCCTCTCCTTGCCAACTGGAACGGCATATTGTTGTATTATTGTGCTTAAATATGGGAGGTTCGTACCCTAAGCCTTTGCCCAATGAAACTCCAGCTGATTGGATGTATACGTGTGGATACGGAATACATGTTGAACCATGGTTAAGTAATTTGGCCGGATGGACTGAGGCAATTCATAAATCTCATTATCCTAGGACCGGTTCTTTTGATGCTACGTGTCTCAAGGACGCACATAACATGGTATATGAAGGGGAGGGAGACTCACAATGGGATTACCCATACCTGGGAAAGGGTTAGGAGATCCGTAAAATGAAGGAAACACAGGTCAATATTATGTACATTGAAAATTAAGGTTATTACAGGACAGCTCGCTGTCATAATGACAGGCAAAGGGTTGCATGCGTTAGAAGGAAATGGTACGTATGAAGTAGAAAGTAATAAAGTATGCTTAGGGGACAGGCACAATGTGCCTGATTGTTCAACACTGTTTTGTATATATGTTTTGTATGTGGAGGTTCACTTAAGATCTTAGGAAAATTAATGAGATTATTATTCCTGTCGCTCCAATTTGAGACAATGTTCCAAAATAAAAGGCGTTATATAAATAAATAAACTTAAACTTAAACTCAATTGTACCTGATGCACCTGCCATTATGTCTAGCATTCCTCATAATCATAGTTGTTTTTCTGTGGTTGATCTGTGTTCTGCCTTTTTCAGCATTCCTGTTGAGAAGGAGACCCAGCCTCTGTTTTCAGTGATGCACAGAAACAGTCAGTGCATGTCGAGATTGCCACAAGGTTACATTGACTCCCCTGCAGTTTTTGCAACTGCCGTCGGTATTGCACTAGCGGACCTTGCCCTGCCCTCTGGCTCCCTGGTCTTACAGTATGCTGATGACCTGTTGGTCTCTGCAGAAACAGAGCCATTCTGCCAGCAGGCTACGTTACTACTGCTCACACGCCTAGCGGAGAAGAGTTTCAAGGTGTCCAGAACAAAACTACAGTGCTGCCAGGTCACTGTTACATACCTCGACCATGAACTCTCTCACAAGGCTCTCGCCGCCTCACACAGGAGCGCGTCAAAATTGTCATGGACACGAACATACCCGCCACGAAACATGCTCTGATGTCTTTCCTGGGTCTGATTAACTACTGCTGTCAGTGGATACCCGACTGCTCGCTGCATAACAAGATACTGAGATCTGCCAATACGCCACACTGTCCCCCTGTAACAGCCTCTCCCATGGACTGAGGACATGATCACCGCGTTTTCGCAGGCCCTGTGCCATCCCCCCGCTCTAGGCCTACCAAACTATGAACTGCCTTTACATTAATGGGTCTCACATCAGCAGGGCACAGCCTCTGCTGTTTTGGCTTGGGAACATGGTGGTGGTATGCGTCCCTGTGCTTACCTATTCAAATCTCTTGACACAGTGGCTCAAGGTTTTTCTTTTGCCTGCGTGATGTCGCTGCCTGTGCGTTAATGGTTACAGACACTGAGAAAATTGGGCTGTCACATCTTTTGATTGTCTGTTCATCTCACCAGGTCACACATATTTTACTCCACCTAAACACTCAGCATATGTCATCTCTAAGGAGATCAGGCTATGAGATTATTGGCTACTGAAAATCTGACAGTCAAAGCAACTTCCTCCCTAGACACTGTTGCACATGCTCTACAGCGCCTCCTAAATGCACAAGACGATTGTCTTCCTCCTGATGATCATGATTTGAATTGCATCACATTAGAAACCAGTATCAGATTTGACCTTTCTTCTCTCCCTCTGTCAACAGGTGACTGTCTGTTTGTAGATGGTTCCTGCTCTAAACCTTCAGATGGAGTATATCTTTGTGGTTATGCTGTATGTCGCCTACCAGATGAAGTCTTGGAGGCCCACAGCCTCCCTTTTTTGTCTGCTCAGGCTGCAGAGCCTTACGCTCTGACTAGAGCCTGCATCCTGTCTCAGGATCAGGATGTAACCATCTACACAGATTCTAGATACGCATTTGGCGTAGCCCATGATTTTGGAGGAATCTGGGAACACTGTGGCTTTCTGGCCACAGATGGTAAACTTATATCACATGCATCACTGGTAAAAGACCTCATAAATGGATGTCTGCTTCCCAATAAACTTGCTATTGTTACCAAGGCACATTATACAGGTGACACAGCATGCAAATTCTCGTCCACGAATTTCATTGGTAACACTCATTGCAGACAAAGAGGGGTAATAGATAACAGATTATCTACAAAGCGGGGGGGGGTTCCCAGTGGGTCTCGACTCCGATAAAGGAACTCCTTTCAAATAAAGTGACAAAATTGCTTTGTAGCGAGTTAAAAATGAATTGGAGATTCCATCCGCAGTCCTCTGATATAGTTGAGGAAAATTGAAAAAAGGCAGGCAAGCTGTGGGTACAACTGACCTTGTAGTTCATCGCAGCGAGTACTCTGCTGATCTCGTGAAATATTGGACACGGGCAAATGCACGAAAGCCCTAAATTCCACACACTCCTTTCAGAATGGGGACAAGGTGTTGAGCATAGTGAAACAGCAGAAGTGCTCGCTGTGACTCATACTGTTATCCTAACTGATCTTTTTTTCCACAGTGGATCCACGCCAGCCGAGTGAAACGGGCCCCAGAAAGCAAAACTGTTGAAATACCTATGACATCTACTTAACTCTTTCTCCCTCCTTCTCGGTGTCCTTCAGGACCGGCCCCTAGCCGAAGAGGGGATTGTTAGTGAGTCCAGCCGCTCAAGTGTTTCCTTGATACCCTATGTGCTCTACATATTTACGGGGCATTTCTAATGATGAACACTAGACCAGTGGTGATGAGGCAGACGCCCAGGGCCAGACAGATCAAGCTGGCTGCGGTGATCCTAATGGAGTTGCAGGTTGCTCAAGAAAGACATGGGATGAGAAAGGACTAGTTGTTATACTTATTTAAGCATAAGTATAAAAGAGGGGATTGTAAGGATAAAATGCTTCTTTTATTAATGGTGTCATTAAGGGAATGAAGAAGTGCTCCCTTTTCAGCGCACTTGCTTTTTTCTCTATCTGTTCTGCAACAGGGGTAAACTGTCCTACGCAGACATGACTCCATAAAAGGACATGATTATTCTGTTAACATACCAAGATCCTGTTTCTATGTTCCACCCATGGCTTACGCCTCGTCTTGTCACATACCATAAAGGTATAAAAAGCTGCATAAAGGCACTGTTCTTTGAGCATTGTTCAATATAAACCAGATTTATTGCTAACATGTGGTTTATCTGTTCATTTGCTCCCGGATCCGCGGCGTTCTCCACTTGGCAACTGAGACGGTACATAGACGAGGTTGTTTCTATGATAGACGAACACAAGAATCCTAACATTCGTGTTTGTGTCTTTTGATATAAACAATTTGGATAATTTTTTTCAATTTTCGAAAGGTTAACATTTTCACACACACAAGTTTGATTTTGTGCCAAACTGCTCATTCGTCTACAGATGCAGTTCACGGTTAAAACGATGCAGAACTAAGGTGCAAGTTGTTTATGTGAAAATAAAGCTTAAACACCTTTCTTCGCATTTGTGTCTTTTTGAATGAAACATGTTAAGTAATTTTTCATTTTATCATGTATTTTCAGACACTGATTGTTATGAGTCCTTGAAACAAACCCCAGCTTCGTAACGCTGCTCTGCTACGTTGAGCATTACAACGTTGTCTAATGTGTTTTTGCTGCAGACTTGGCACAAGTTTGATTTTGTGCCAAACTGGTCATTCTTCTAAAAATGCAGTTCACGGTTAAAACAATGCAGAACTAAGCTGCAAGTTGTTTATGTGAAAATAAAGCTAAAACACCTTTCTTCGCGTTTGTGTCTTTTTGAATGAAACACGTTAAGAAATTTTTCATTTTATTATGTATTTTTTAAAAACTTAACATTTTCTAATGTGTCTAACTTAACATTGTTAACGTTGTCTAATGTGCTTTTGCTGCAGACTTGGCACAAGTTTGATTTTGTGCCAAACTGGTCATTCTTCTAAAGATGCAGTTCACAGTTAAAACGATGCAGAACTAAGATGCAAGTTGTTTATGTGAAAATAATGTTAAAACACCTTTCTTCGCGTTTGTGTCTTTTTGAATGAAACACTTTAATATCTTTTTGATTTGATCATGAATTTGTCAAAAGGTTAATAATTTTACACACACATTGTTATTAGTCTTTGAAACAAGCACCAGCTTCATAAACGCAGCTCTCCTACTCCTACTGCTGCAGACTTGTCACAAACATAATTTTGTGTCAAAACTGGTCATTCTTCTAAAAATGCAGTTTAGCGATTAAACGATTCAGAATCATGCAGCAAGTTGTTTACATGAGTA
>JAVSBV010178789.1:0-13358 GCA_033117975.1 Parotocinclus spilosoma | reverse complement strand
TAGATTATATAAATTATACATTTATTATTTATTTTCTTTCTTTATTTTTTATTATTTTTTTTTAACTATATGCTTGAGTTTTTACTTTTTAGTTGTTATTGTTTTCTGTATATTATGTATTCTCTACATTATAAATTATTATTCTGTTTATTAACCATAGTATATTTTTATATAATTGTATTATTATAGAATACAATAATATATATATGTCATCTGCGAACAATCTTTATTTTACTTAATACATGCACTGTTATTTTAGATTTTCTGCTTTTTTATTATTTATTATTATTACATGTAGATTATTGTTTTATATTCTGTATTTTAGAATGTATTATTGTATTTGTTGTGTATTGCTGATTTATATTTTCTAAGTTATATTCATTACTATTGTGCACATACTATTCTTTTGTTTTCTATTCATTCATTTTTATTTATTATGTATTTGAGTTTTATATCACACCAAATTCTGACCCTGCCGTCCGAATGCCACAGCAGAAATCAAGGCTTATCAGACCAAGCAACAGTTTTCAGTTTCGATTCGATTAGTATGTGGTATGAATATTACAAATCGACCCTTGTGCTCATCCAGACATACTACACAGACTGTGCTGCTTTCAGAAAAAAGAGAAAACAGTGACATTTTCTTGTTAACAAGTCTGAAGCACAATGAAGCCAGCTCACAGGAAGGAGGAGAGAAAGGCCTGATTGACGACAGGCGAACCGGGAAAGAAAGGACTGCTTTGCTTGGAGGAGCCATCTGCAAGAGCAGCATCAAGTGAACTAACCTCTGTCTATTAAGGCCCCTTTCCTATTGGTCTTTTTGGACAGTCACATGGCTAGTTGTGGAATGAATAGAATAGGGAAGAGCCCTTGTGCTGGAACCAAATGACTGAGATTCACAAGCTTATCTGGAACTGATGGAACGAGGATGCTTAAAGGCAGATTTGCTTCCTCTGTCATTTGGCCACGTGACGAGCGCTCGCAGGTGGCGTCTGAATTCAGTAGTCATCAATGGAATCGCCCACGTTTATCCGATGCAGCGTCTACGCCGCGTCTTATTCTCGAATGAAACGCAGGCAGTGTGTGAAGGATCGGAAATGGGTTTTGATTTTCCACCAGATTCTTTCCTGTGGCTGAATCCCAAACGCCGTTCCGCTGGGTATGTAGTGCACCGCACAGGCTGCTATATTTGATCCTCTGTAAAACACGTGCATAATGAAAAGCAAGCCATGTGGGATTCAGCACAGCTGTTCGTTTATCTTTTCCTGCTCTTTACAACTGGCAGGTTACTGAGGGTCAAACTAATAGCACTGTGAGTGATGTAATAGACCTGTTAATACACAAATTCCATCTTTCTCGGTCAGCGTTTATCCACATACTTTAACATTTCACCATCCTCTCCATCACGGGAAGTCTGATCATGAAACACAAGTCTGATCCTGTCTGGGAGTAGCATGATACTTCGATGCCAGTTTCAAGTAACTACTTTTAATTAAGTATGTACAACCCCAAACAGGATGGAAAATGCATATATAAAAATACTATATACTTTTATATGCCTGCAGACAGTGTAATGCCAGGCTGCTTAATGTGTTCTGATCTACCTCATTTTATTTGTTAATAGTTAAAATGCCCATTCTATCATTCTTTAAAGAGCAAAGGAGGACAATGGAGCTCCAGTTCGTCAACACATGTGTGAGAATATTATTTAAATGTTTAAAACAACGTTCTTCAAAGAAAAACCTCTCCTGATTTGACTCGTTTTGTGTGCGTTCATAAACTCACGGACATCCCAGGAAAAGACGGCGTCCTAAAATCCTTTTTTGCATTAATGCTGCCATCATAGAACTGAAAATGAGAATCTCTGGTTCTGGAATGACATAAAAGTCAATGTAAGGAACAAAATTGCTCAATTAAAATAACATTTTGCCTGCTGTACCAACTTTTTCTGGTTTGGGCTTGTAGTAGAGTGGCACCGATTGCAATTATTTTGTTCTGAGTCAGAGTTAGCTTACTCAGAATCCACATACTTGCCATTTTGAATGTCATATTATTGTTCTGAGTGTTTTCTGAGTTCTTCTTGCTCTGTATCACTGCTCCATAACTAGTACTGCACTATATTGGAAGAGACCTAGAGTCTTACTTTCCTTCCCGTCCTTTTATATCTGTTTTTCCTGTAAACCAAACAAGGCAGGTCTTGGGGGAAAGCATGAGCCCACACACCGAGCGCTCTTGGTTTCTCTCATGCACTTTGCTCAGGACAATAAAACACACAAGGCTACAGATAAAGTTTTGTGCTGATATGGCTGTTTGTCCGTTGTGACCCTGAGCACACGCTTAAAACTCTCAAGCATCGATAGACTTTTCATGGTCAGAGGCCCCAAAGTCCATCGCAGCACACTCGGCTAAGGGCGACATTTGCATTCTGTGCTGCTTTTAACCCAATAGTCTGGAATTGATTCGAAACCACGGGACGCCATTCATGACCCTTTATAATTCCATTCCTGTCTGGATTGGAAGCACGCTGTATTGGTGCAAACATGTTTACGGATCTTATGGGATCTCATGTATCGAACTTGTGTTGAAGTCTAAAGTGCATCCATAGCTTTGCACCCCAGAGGCTACGCTCTGTAATATCTATGATATTGATTGGCTTTTAATGCCGGTTTGGACTCCTGGATCAATCCAGTCATATGTTTTAAATATTGAATCTTTTCTTGAACTTATCCAAAGTGACTTACATCTGATACAGTCTTACAATCTCACAATCCAAACCATTGTGGGTCAAGATCCTTGCTCAAAAACCCAACAGCAGCAGCCTGGCTGCACTGGGGCTTGAACCCTCAACCTTCTTTTCCGTAGTCCAACATAAAATCTGCCTTTACAACGTAGACAAATGTCCATTGTCAGAATAAAACCAACATATTTTTGGAGTCGCTTTGCTCTCGTTTGATCGAAGGTGGTCAGGGTAGCTGCCTTAAGTCTTTTTATTGTCTAGACATTCTAATAAAATCAACCATGTTTAATATTATCGTAAGCCTTACGTCTTGAGCCATGCAAATGGTTGAGGGAACGGTGTCAACATTCAGTCTGTCTCTGTAGATAAATGAGACCTAGAGGAGGACTCTGAAGCCGCAGTTCTGTTGTACTGTACATAAGGACATGAAGCTGGTAGAATTAGTGTAGATATACAATGAGTGCTGAGAACTAGTCCGATTAATTTAAAAGAATGATGGGAAATAATCTTAAAAGGACCAAAAAGTTGACCGAAGTGGACGTTGACCAAGTCTTCCCAGTTACATAGTGTTTCTAGGCTACAGTAATATAAGGTAAAAGGGTATCTTCATAAGAAAACTGTGCACTTGCTGTGTAAACGCACCAGAGGTGCGATTGAAAACACAAGTGGAACGCTGCCATCTGTACAGCATCCCTAATGCCTCTGCATTTTTCATTTTAGTAATGAAATAACAGTGGTTTGATGTAGTTGTGTATGTAGATGAATCCCACTGTGGGAAGTTGAAAAAGGCCCAGAAATGCCTCCAGACTAAATAGGTTTTTATTAAAAAAGAAAAAGACACCCTCCCTCCCACTGGGGACAATGCAGAGTGAGCTATTTGAGCTATGTGCTAGCGTATTTGAGCACGCTGGGAACAGGTCACATTTTAACCCAGTTTTATCAGAGATGACTGAGCAGCTGGCAGAGGCATGTACAGATTTGCATGTTGCGTGTTTGCAGTCCGGTTAGACAGCCCATGTGGTTTTCCAGGGCTCATTGTATGGACGTTTACGTTGTAACAATAACGGTGTTCTAGGTTCAGCGTTTGAACACGTTTTGAGGAAAGGGAAAGTTCTGTCTCCAGGAAATGCTCTGTTGGTTCAATTGTGTGGTGTGTACTGGAGAGCAGGCAGGGAGAAATAAGGGACCAGCCTGAAGATTACATGGTAGATGGTGTACAGAACTGTGCAAAAGTCTCAGGCCACCGTTAGACTGTTGTAGCAATGGTATGATGAACATATAAATATTATTTTTCAGTCTCTTTATTGGACTACAAGAGGGAAATCCAGGAAATGTGTATGCTGTATTAAAAAACTGAAAAAGATCAGAAAACAGCTCCTATAGGCTATGTAGTATTTAGTGTGACCTCAGATTACACTTACAGCACTTTGACAATAACAGCATCTGGCAGCTTCAATGGGATGCCAAGTTGATTTGCAATCTGAAGAGATTTGATCAGGAATGGACTTTGTTGGAAGGGTATCAGCCAAGAAACCACTTTCTGAGATGGGGAACAGGACGAAAATGCAAAGATTTGCTGAAGCTCATAAAGTTTGGAATGATTGCATTGAGGATCGGTAGAAACAAGTATTACGGAGTGACAAATTATGCCGTTCTTATATACCAGATTATACCACAAATCTTTTCCCACCGCAAAACGCAATATTTATTTTTTTTGATGAAAGAAAAGAGCACGGCGAGTATCGTTGTCTAGTATAATTGAAGGACTGTCCAATTACACATCAAGCTTTTACTTGCCTAACTTAGTTTTCATTATTAATAATTTAATTGGCATTTTTATTAACTTTGTCCTAAATCTAAAGATTTTATTAACATGTAATTTTGTAATTTGTGGTTCCGAGGAAAAAAGGGAGCAACAGAGGGCAAAGTTTAGTTCCAAGTATGAAAACACTGCCAGCAGAGAGGCAGACTGAAAATACAGGAGCTATACAGGAGGCGCAAAAGGGACAGTGATTGGGCACTGGGTTTTTGTCTCCCGCCAAATTGTACGGAATTCAAATCAAATAGTCAGATTTCCGCCATCCCAAATTTACTTGACTAAAATCGCATGTTAAATCACGTTTGGCTTGTAACGTATATTAGACTAGTAGCTTATGATTAGAACCAGTAGTTCCGGCTTAATCGTCTTGGGACAACGTTGCCCGTTAACTACGGCACATCCCCACAGTCTTGCGTAATATTCAATCTGCGTGTCATATCTTGCATGTTAGAAGCCGATTGTGTGGGAAAGAAAAAGGTGGCAGGTCGAGTCGAAGCCTCTAAGAGATTCGTGGTGTGAAAAGAAAGGCTTGTTTTGCATAGCTGACAGACAAGCATGTCAGGAATCTACGTGCTGGCCCAGGGAGGGGAGCAGCTGGACGATCGCAGCGTGGGGACGGAGGTTTCGGCGACGCTGGGGCACCTGTCTCTGTGAAAGAGGCTCTTTAAGGCCGCAACAGGTGCTGGCAGAGGAGCCAAGATCCGTTTAAAGCGTGCAATCCGTTTAGCGTGTCCGGTTCAGCTCTTTGCTCCCGGGTCTATGGGGGCTTCCTTCCTGTCTGAGCACAACAGAGCCACTCTGTTAACCGAGCTGGTCCTGTTACCAGCCTTGGGTTCAAGGCATCCCTTCAGATTTGTCAAAATGACACTGAGCCCCTGTCCTCAGCTGACACAGCCAGGTCTTTGATCCACAGAGGCAACACTTGTCAGAGTCACATGCACGTAATGATCCGATTATCTGGTTGGATTTCTGCAGTTATCTGATCAATCTAGTGTTTATGTATCCAGCATGCTCCAATCTCGAATAATATGGTTTATATGGTTTATTATTGTGTTATTTGAATTCTTCATTTCTTCCAGCACATGCTGCATTTCAGAATCTCCCAAGTTGAGTTTGGTAGCCATTGCTGCTCAGGTGCTGCATTTGATTAGAAGGTTGCCAGATTCGGCGTTCGTGCAGCACGGACTTTACATGAGATATTGAACACTTTATTATATATAGTTATTATCAATTTCTAGGTATATAGATTTCTTTTAAAATAGACTTTGTGCCAATGATTTCCCAACTGTAAGTGAAGTGATTTAAACAGGTTTAATTTGGCAATTTAAACAGGTTCAAATGATATCTAGATTGTATCTAAACTTTTTCAGTTTACAATACATTCATCCCACAAAGGATTTTTCTGAACATAACGCACCTGTAGACTTTCGAAACAAATCCCAAAAACCTGCAAACCACAAATGGGTTATCAATACTAGTAAGCAAATCTAGAGATAAGCTGAAATAAGCTTAGAATAAACAGACCTGGCAACTATGCACAGACTGACAAAAAAACAATTGAAATCTGAGTAAGGGTATGCATGCACTGAGAAATCTGATTACTGATGTAAAATCCTGCTCTCTTTATTGGATTTCTTGATCTGATTTGTAGACCTGAATCCGCTCTGGGAAATCAGGGATTACAGTTTACATGACCACCTGAAATAATCAGAATAACAAATACAGAAATCAGACTCCGATCTGCCTGTTTTTCACTGTGAGCTGTCATGTCGCCCCCTGTGTTTGGGCTGTTTCATGTCATGGGTGTACAAGTGAAGGAGGCAGATTTGCCGGTTCCACGGTGCAGCCTGAACCGACATGATGACGGCATCACGTTTTACTGGCTTACTCCTCTGTGTTCTTGTTACCTGCTGAGGTTGCTCTGATGAACCCAACAGGGGCTTGGTCATGATTTTCTCAGCTGTAGGTCTGCACAGGCTGCCGTCTCTCTCAAGCGCACGCACATACACACACTTATACGCCCTTCTCTATCAGTCACAAAGAGCCTCACCTTCCCTCGTTACCATGGCCACTAAAGTAGTGGTTGCAGCCTCTCGGGGCTGGGCTGAAGAACCTCAAGCATGCGCGTGGACCAAGCCGTGTGCTGACAAATAAATGATGAACATCTCCTTCCCCTTTAATCTTCTTCTGATCTATAGATTTACAGTTAAGAAACCAGCTGCGTTTGACGTAGCGGCTCCCGAAGCGGGCGGACGAATTGGATGACGTGGTCCTCCAACCGTGGTCTTCCGCTTCGAGGAAAGTGACCCGAGAAAACGACTTAAAAAGCTGCTGATTATGTGGGCCGTTGATGGAGGAGAACTCTTTGGAGCAGCAGCAGCAGAGGAGGGAAGTTTCGGAGTAGAGAAAGTGGAGGTGACTCATAGCAGATTAGGTGCATAACCGTGTTCCTGTGCCATCCACCGTCACCCTGTGACTCAGCCTGTCGGTTAGTCAGCCAAAAAACGAGAGAAGCATCATTAGCTTCCTTCAAGAAGCACTACAACAGCTTTGATCAAGGTGAACAAGCGGGAAAGTTCTCCAGCCGAGTGACATTTTGCTTCCTTCTGTTTTCTAGGCTGATGGGTGGTTGGATGGCACAATTAGGCAGCGAGGCAGCATTTTTAGGGTGTGGTACATTTTCCCCTCGATCTCCTTGTCATGAGGATTGAATAAAGCTTGCACCTGGCACCCAGGTTATTCGTTCTTCATGCACCTGACACTTGGTACTATTGCAGAAAGGATATTTTTGGTAGAATTACTGTGCCAGATCCTTGGTTCAAACTTGTGTATGTTATTTGGATAAGAGATGCGCAGACAGTTCAGCAGCCACAATGGTTGGCAAAGCAAAAAAAATCAACGCAAGGTTTGCGTTCATGTGGGGCAGAAAACGATGAACTCAAAGTAAACAATCAGAGCTTCGGGAACAAAGACCTGATCGTGACCTAAACTCAGTCTGACATGGGTTCTCCCCAGATCATATCAGACAAGAGGTTTAAGTAGCGGAGGATGTAATTAAGGAAATGCGAGGAAACAGTGCTCGGCAAGAGAAACACAATTTTTAATTTGACCTTGTAAAATACAACGATTTTCTTGAGCTTCAATAATATCCTGAGACATTAGTGAAGTATCAGTTCGTTAAAAAACACAAATTAAAACAATATTATTGCTAATATTGCAGCAGGAACTCCATTGACTCAGAGGTAATGGCCATCTGCTGCTGTATAAACCGTGGACTGGTGTTTCCAGTGTGTGATGATGCATTTAGGGGACGCTGTGAGGGACTGGTGCCTTGTCCTCTGTATAACTGCCACTCTGCCCATTAAATTCCAAGATGGGCTCGGTCGAAAGTCCTGCTGCAGAGAGAATAACCAGCAAAAGCTGGCGTTTTCAGACACAATGCTGAGCGGTGCATTGTATGAATGTTGCACGACGAAAATACGGCTTTAAAAGTTACGTGCGAGGCAAAATACTCAGGTACACCAAGCCACAATGCTGACATGATGGGTGCTGGACAATGGAAAGCAAAGCTGCTTGCACCACGTTATTGGGGAAAGAGATTATCTGGCTTCCCCACCTGCTGTGATTATGGGTACAGTAAGGTAATCCCACTGTCCTCGGCTGCCGGCGC
This sequence comes from Parotocinclus spilosoma, assembly GCA_033117975.1. NCBI lineage: Eukaryota > Metazoa > Chordata > Actinopteri > Siluriformes > Loricariidae > Parotocinclus > Parotocinclus spilosoma. The sequence goes on along the minus strand of JAVSBV010178789.1, from coordinate 5,132 downwards.
TGTGAACCAGCACCACGATTCTGTGTCGTAGTCGCGCTGTGATGGGTTTTGCAAGAGCTCGGGACTTAAGAATATACATGCTCGATGGAAGTTAGTTCCTATCTTGGGGTCTAATTGGTTGCAAAGCCCTCTTAATGTGATATTTGCAATAGGTTCCCCAATTTTGTGATAAAACTCTATCACACTATGACACTTATAAGTATTTGCACTTATTCCAGCTTCCAGGGTAGGGAACTCTGACCACGGTGGAGCAACACCTCGTTATTGTGGACCTTTTAGCGGAAGGTATTGTGAGCAGCAAAGTGTCTTCAGTATGACATTCAGGGACTTTATGTTTTATGTTTTTAGTTGTACAAGAGCAGAATCTTGAATAATATCATGGCTGCGATTGTCTACGGCACTCGCCTTTCGGTTCATTCCTGCGACCCTATCACCCAAAATTGATTTCTTTATGTTGTTTGTTGTAAAAGAGCAGAAGAACACCCGAGGACTGCGTTATCTTGAATAACATCATGGCTGCGATTGTCTACGGCACTCGCCTTTCGGTTCATTCCCCATCACAGCCATGATGTTATTAAAGATAACACACAACCTCAGTGTTATGGGTGCCAAAGTACACATTGTTTCTCCCTTTAAACCTTTTATTATAGGTTCCAAATCTGAACATCCTTATGCATGCATGCATTTTTAGAGCTTCTGCTAAATGACTAAATGTAAATGTCATAGAGCAGTGCGAGAGCATCCAAGAGTCAGAACGTGACTCATCAGTCAGTTCTCCAGCACCATGGAAGCCTTTGCGTATGCGCTTCATTACTCCGAATAAAACCACGCTGCTTTTGATCAGTCTGTAATCGTACTGCAATGCTGAGAAATGCCTAATCCCGGGATTCATCTCCTCTTCCTAATGCGTCATTATGTAAGCGCGCCATTCTTGTTTGAAGAAGACGTTGTTATCTCCATTTAGAAACAGTCTTGAAGGATGTGATGTCAGCGTGCGCCCGCGAACGGCTACAGAGATGAATGAAGACACGTACTCGTTGCGTTGATTCATCGTACCGAAGGCGTCATTCGGCTTTTCTTTAACGTAAGCGTGAGCTTGGATCTTTTCTAGTTGCGGATGCTTGAATGTGGTCTGCTGCATCACATATTCTGGACCAGAGAGTCTTTTATAGATCGAGAAATCAATGAAGAGTTATATATGTAACACAAAAAGTTGCCATATAACACGGGGAGGCATTCCGAATGTGTTTCAGTCACGTAAGTCACCAGTTTGCCGTTTCATAATCCACCTTCTGAAAATAGAAGCCCAGTTTCCTGCTTTCTTCACTCCATGGGAATAGACGATAAACAGTCCGATTTTCAAGATCCACAGGATATCCTGCTTCTGAATACCTCAGCTTAGAGCGGCACTTCAGAAAACTTCCTAAACAGCCACACTTTGGGCTTTGCATACCTTCATGGTGCTTCTCCACCTCCCAAACTGGCACCCTATTGGCCGACATTGGTGTAGAGAGGGTATCTCTGGCACGACTTTAGAGCCACAGCCGTACGTTCAGGGGAACTTCTTATAAGCCGCTCAGCAGCAGAAAACTTGTCTATTGCAGGCTTTATCCAGGATTACTGAGCCTTCAAAGCCTTTGCCCCTTCTTTCTCCAGATGTCTTGCCGGGCTGTTCAAAGTACTAAAATTAGACTCTGCATCAGCAATTAATAAAGAACGCACACGTGGAAAAAAATGTGTTTATGTTTGAAGGTCGCCTCACTCGTATAAGGGAAATTAGTTCAGAGAAAGGTGGAAAGATTGGAATAAAGTAGTAAAAAATGGCCATGAAAGCAAAAGATGTGATTTCACGGTCGTCATCGCTTGGTGGGAGAGTTTTACACCTCCAAATAGACCAGTACAAATGCTCAGAAGAATAAAAGGCCATGTTCACTTTCTTCTTCAAAGCAATAGTGCATAAGTGGTTGAGGATGCTCTGTCTAAAAGATCTATTATTTGTCCCGGGCTGTAACTCACATGCGAGACAGTAAGGCTGAACTGGAGAAGTCAGCCATGCGTGTTGTGCTCCAGCTCCACCACGCAATTGTAGCCGAAGCTAATTAAATGGAATTGATTTTCCCCTTCTTAAATCCAGGACTTCATCACTGGTTCTGACCTCGAAAATGTTTGATGTGCTTACTTCTACTGCATCTAGGGTCGAGGTCAAAAGTTCTTTGCCATTTAGATTTATACAAGGTCTGTACGGCTTGGAAATGCCCTGTGATTTAAAGATCACCCCCCTGTGCTCCAACATCTCCCCCTTACCCATTCCTGCAACAGATCGAGACGTGCTGCGGTGCCACCTTGTGACCATGACCAGTAACAGTCCATACGTTTATAGTTTAAGTTTAAGTACCTCTTTCACGATAGGAATTGATGTCATATATGAATATCTAGAATATCCGAAATATACCACCGACCTCAACTTGGCTAGTGACGGCGGCATAAAGCGCAACCCCAAGTTAGGTCTTGTCACCGGTGTAATGTTACCGACCAGTATTGTGCTAAGTGTGTGTGTGTGTGTTCTCTACACCTGATTACTAGGTGCTTTCGCCTGTATTTAAGTGGGAGGCGTGGTGCTATGCGGGGCATGTGATACTCGTCCTTTGTCGTTCGTCCTTTGTCTATAACAATTGCCGGCAGAACAGAGGCACAGGTGAGTTTTATTTACAGTAAACGCGAGACAAAATTCAATCCCAGTCTTCTGAGAAACCAGAACACGCTCCCAAAACTCCACGGTCCAATAGCACACGCGTGTTACGGGCTGTCAAATACAGTACCGTCCAGCGACGATTCCGGCCATGCCACGGACATTACAGCAGGTCAGGACTGGATCTTATCTGGGCCCGTTTAAAACTGCAAGGCTAAAACACTGCCATTATGGCTCTGCTTAGTTCTGTTTTAATCCAAGCTTTAAAGTGCAGAGTGTGGGATTTCTATGTGACTGTGAATTAGTAGCACTAGTTAATCCAAAGATCATGTATAGAAACACTAGATAGAATACATTTCTGGTCTTCATGCCACTTAGTCTGTTTAAGAAGTTATAGCTTTCCCATGTGGTGAAGGAGCTTAAGCTCGCTACCTAGCAAGCCAAATTAAATTGTGTGTTATGGTTCAACCTCTGTACGTTTAAAAAAAATCTTTTTCAGAGCTAGCTCCACAGAAAAGCGCTAAGCTGAAAACATAAGCTAGCTTACTGATGTTCACTAAAACAGAGCAAGGGGCAGATCAGAGCAAATAACACACAGTGAGAGAGCAAATAAAAAATATACTGAACGCCAAAAATACATCAAGAGCAATGTTCGTTCCGCTCTGCAATACTTTAGCCAACTAGCTAGTGCTAGGCTAGTTGTGCTGTTGTATCTGTACTGCTGGAGCCACAGCAGAGCAGCTTTGGCTTTTAGCATGTACAAACAGAGCACAGAGGGAGCAGAACTGAGCGAATCGTCTCTCCAGCAAGCTGTTTTATCTACTTTTTAGCTCATGTGTTCTGTTCTGAAAAGCCTGAGCAAGTACAGAGCAAGCAGCCTGAAGCACCGAGGGTCACGATGAAACTCCAGTGACTAAAATTAGCCGTGCAAGCTAAAAACCTAGGGATTTTAAAGCTTTTTGCTTTGCTCAGTCCTCACTAGCTGTGTAAAAGTCGTTTTAAATTACATAGTGAGTCAAAAGTCACAGGACGTGCCGTCAAAACCGTTGTTGGGGTTTCTTCGTTGGTATCGGTCTTTTAGACCGTTGTTGGGGTTTCTTCGTTGGTATCGGTCTTTCAGACGGTCACTACGTGGCTTGTCCAGAGTCCCAGATTCTCTGAATTTGGGTATGAGGGCTGTGTGAAATTAGTGATCGTTCTGGGTGTCTGTTGTTGAAGTCTGTTGCTTTGGTGTTGATAACTTTTGAACCACGAGCGATCAATTTCTGACAATTCTGATTATTTGATATCCTGACATGACCACCTTACTATTGGAAAAACTTGCCTTCGATCCAATATTGTGGCTTTCAGGATGGTGGCCATGTTCCAAAGACAGGCCCATTACTTGCTTCTGAATTACTTACTTACTTCTTAAATAAAAGGATGTCCTGTGCCTTTTGACTCACCCTGTAGAACATCTTCAAACCTCAGCCTTGTTTTAGGCTGGTTTTTTGTTTGTTTATATCATCTTTCTGAAGTATCTCTGTTACAGAAATCTGTCCCTGGCGCTGGTGTATTGCATTATTATGTTACATTAAGCACCAAAGCTTAGTGGCTCCTCCATAAATGCTTCACTAATTATAAAGAAAGCTGGCATTTAACAAAAAATTCTTCTGTTAACCTTTGAGCATGGAGGTTTTAGCAAGTAAGCACACAGATGGCACGCTCACCCAAATGTCAGCGCGGGAAGCGCTCCGAGGACGCCGAGATACCAGAGCACTGTGGCGTAAGCGCGAACCCCGCGCGACCTGTGGCGTCGGCAGTGTCGGAGCGAGAGCTTGAGCCGCCTTTGCATTTGAAATGGCGTGTGCGTTCAGCGTGCACGTCACGGTGCCTTGACGGGAACTCGCACAGGCGCCGGGAGTAATCAGGTCACTCGCACCTCGCCTGCACCGTTTCTCACTGAGGTGGGATCCAACGGCTGGTCTGCCCTCATTAAGAAGCCGCAGTCTCATTAGTCGACTCCGTATGCATCGTGAAAGCATCACGTGGAGCATGTGGCAAGACTGATGATGTATCTTGGCCTTTTTTTATAGGCCCTTTTATAGTGCAGGAACTGTTTGAGAACTGCTCTGAGCACCAGAGTAACTTTGTAACTGGGAACTTGGTTCAAACGCTCCTTATAGACTCCCACTGCAGGCAACAAGTTTATTTTCTTACTCTAGAATTGGTTAATCGGACCACATCCGGACGCGATCGTTTTGGTCCTACTAACTGGCTGGTCCGATGAAACGCCCTATGTTACAAGACGGGACTTTATTGTGCGATTTGTACGTATAGTGTACGTACAAACAAGAACTACTGTTGCTTACGAACTTCGTTCATTTAAAAATAAATTTGCAAACAAGTTTTTCGAAACGATCTACAACACAATGTATAGGTACTCAGCATGCGAAGCATAATA
>JAVSBV010178778.1:0-13358 GCA_033117975.1 Parotocinclus spilosoma | reverse complement strand
CACCTCCACATCATTGCATTCAGTTTTTATTCACAATTTGTTTAGTGTCCCAACTTTTTTGGAATCCAGTTTGTATAGCGGTGCTAGAGCTATTTCTGCTGATCGCTGCGTGTTTGTTTTTTAGCGTGCACGTGTGTGTTTGTGGTGCTGCCCATAATAGCTGCAGTGATACTCCGCTACATGTGCCGGCAAAAAGGAACCTATAACACAAACGAAAACAGTGAAGATGAAGTTCCAAAACCTGAGCTCACAGATTCCTCAGATGAAGGTGATTCATTAATTAACATAAGATCTATTCTTTTTTCCTAAATGACTCGTGATCAACAGAGTAACAATCTGTAATAAAAGTATTTTATTTCAATGAAAATACAACAGTACACAGTAAGTGATTCAATTTACTGAATCGTTTGGTTTTGATTCAAACTGATGCCAGATGAAGCTGTTCATAAGTCCCTGTCCCAAAAATCAAGTGAAAACGGGTCAATTTTTCATGTGTTAATAATGCCAATCTTTGTAAAATCAGACACATCGGATACATTTATGATTTATTTCATTCCTTCAGCTGGAAGATTGGCTTAAAGTCATTTTATTTTGATTCTCTTGGAATCAGTTTTTTATTCTGAGTATCTGAATACATTCTTTTATTTCAATTATTTGGCTACAATATAAAGTTGGTAAAATACAATCCAAAATACTTGTGTATAAAGTGTGGATGGTAGAGGTGGGTGGGGGGGGTATTTTATCTGATTAACTGTATAACTCTGATTTAATTTAAATTGACTCAGTAGTCTTTTTTAGTAATTAGTAATTTTTGTAAATTAACAAGACTCTAATGCATCAGATGCATCAGTCAAATTGTGTATGGTTATTTGATTCATTTTGTTTCACATTGCAAGAATATAAAGCCTTTAATTTTCTGATTTACTTTGATTTGATTCAAATTGATTCAGCTGTCCTTTTGCAGTAAGTGTATAAATTGGAAGCCAGTGGTTGCCAAATAAAACAGATAAGATTTAATTCACTTTGATTCATTTAGCTACAATCCTCTGATTTGATTCAGTGATTAATTGATTTGATTCATATTGATCACATACTGTACATACGAAACCAGTACACATACTGTACATACGAAACCATCAGAGGTGATTGTGTGATTCATACTGCTTCATTTACAAGGTATATCACTTAAATCTCCAAATCATTTGAATTAAATTCAAATGGCATCAATTTTCCATTTGCAATAAGTTAGAGATAAATAAGAAGCCAGAGATTGCCAGATGATGCTATTTCATTAATATTGCTTTCCTTATCAACAAAACAATAATGCAAATGATACGATTTAACTCAAATGAGAGGATAATAACCCCCTCAAGGCAACTTACACCACTGGTAAAGTTTGTTACTATATCTTTTTCTCCACTGCAGAGGAAACCTAGAGCTCTATGAACACCGGCATCACCACATGTCCTGCATTCTGCTTCCTGCTGGAGGGGGATCCATTGATGTTTAAGCATTACATCTGCTGGACATTTGGCTAATTTTTTTGTGTATTTTATGTTCTCGTGTCCAGCATAGTCATTAGCAATTTTCAAAGTGTTTTTCTCCTATCACTGTTTATTAACATGCTCGATGCAGTGTCTGAAAGCTATAGAGACAAACGATCAGTCTACAGTACTTTCAATACGAACAATATTTTGATGCACTCAGACTTTTGGACTGTAAAAAGAGACCTTTTAGTCATCTTTATGCTTTCCATTTCAAACCCTCATATTTATTTAATCCGTGTGTCTGCCTTTAACGACCCCAAAAAAACAAACATCAATTATTCAGAAAGTTCAGACAGAAGAGTTATTTTTTCTCATTTCAAGGTATTTAAATCTTTTAATATAATTTTTTTTTTGCAAATCCCTTTTTAGAGATTAAAATGGCCTTTAAATAATATTGTGGCCGTTATATGCAGAATGTTGCTGTTATCGTGTTATGATTGTGCAGTTGGTTTGATTACGATTTTAAATACATCAATAAAAGTAACAATATTTTTCACAGATGCATCTGTTTCCATTCTGTTTCCTACAACCTGCTGTTCCAGCTACGCCAAGTCCATTTCCCTGAACTCCATTATAGCCCGTTTCTTATCATGGGTCCTGTTTATGTATGAGTTCTTGGCATGGATTTATCAATGAGCTGAAAACATTCCTTAAGAGATTCTTGTCCATGCTAACATGATGGCATCACTTAATTGCTCCAGATTTGTCAGCTGTAGGTTCATGCAGCCAATTTCTCCATTCTACCAAAAAGATCCTCTAATGGATTCAGAAATGATGACTGAGGAGGTCATGCTAGAAGCGGTCCTTAGAAGAGAGCGAATTGGGGCCATAAATTGATGCATATACACAGACAGCACATACTTGATTGGTATTGGTAGCCCAATATGTCGTTAAACTACCAGCAGCAGGATTTTCTGGATTTTTCCTTTACTATTAAAAGAAACTATCACAGCACAATCCATCCTAAATTGTGTTTCAGGACAGGTAGTAATTTTGACTCAATCTAGCCAAGCTGATAAAATAGTGGCCTTTAAGATGGCCAATGCATTTCATCTAAGCAGAAATGGAATGGTAATGGAAAGTCAAAAAAAGTTTTACATAGTGATTCACTGGTCTGATGCGCTGGATTAGATCAGCATTAATACGGACCGATACTCAAACAAACTGGATGTCGTTAATACATATATGATAGAACAGAAAATACATTTAAAAAATAAAACTTATACATGTAAAAAAATCACATTGCAAGCAAACAGCATTTTTAATTAAGGTAATTAAGTTAGCAAGCAGCTGTCCAGGTCTGTGCTGGACAATCTTAATTTAATGTTATTATAGTAGATTCACAAGTGAAAAATTATTTTATACTTATATATTATTATCAATATCAAGATGGCTAAAAAGCTATATAGCTAAACTAGTAGTTAAACGCCAGACGGGGTGCCAGTCCATGATAGGGCCCATACAGTCACACATTCACACACTAAGGGTACTTTTGGAAACGGAAATTAACCTAACACACATCTTTGGAATGTGAGAGAAAACCAGAGTACTCAGAGAAAATCCACGCAGACATGGGGAGAACATACAAACTACACAAGGCAGAACCCATTGGAATCAAAACAGGATCTTGGAATTGTGAGGCAGCAGCACTAACCACTGCACCACCTTGCCACTCTAGAGTTAAAGTAAGAGGAAAAATTTGGTTAAATGAATGAATCATAAGTGGCTCATTTGAAAAATCCCGTTTAAAGAATGAGGTTTTCGTGTTCTTCATCCTTATGGTTTTATTATTATTACTCTCCTGCCACAGAATCCACAACATGCATAAACCTCCAAAATGCAAATTCTGGAATTCAAGCTTTATTAAACTAACATGAATGCAGGAGCAAGCTGAGGTTCAACAGAAAAAAGCAACAAGAGCAACAGTTTCATGAAAAATTAAGTGACTGTGAAATAGCACTACAGATAAAGATACGACCCTGTCGCTAACTTAGCAATTCAACGACGCCAAACAGAAAACTATTTCCATCCTCGTGATCAAAGACGTCATCAGACCCACTTTTGCTGTGGCTCATGCTCTAGTAAAATGATGCTTTGCCCCACTAAAATGACAGCAATAAAAAGTACATTTTGTCCTGCAAGGATAAGCTTCTTGACTGCAGGTCAAATAATACATTCCCCATCTTTCTAAACGCTTCTTTCAATTTTTCTTTTTTTTTTTTCTTTTTTTTCTTTTTCATATGGAGTAATAGACATCAGCCAATATTTTCACAATACCGCAGACATGGTAATGATAGCTTATAGCTATATATTTGGTAATCCCTATAACCAGAAGTACATATTATACTTAATCAATGGTAGAATAATGTTAGAATAAACACAATTAATGTAATTAACAAATACTTTAGTGTTTATTGCTCAACCACAGAAGAGTAAAACCCACATTTGTGTTAAATTACTTAATCTATTTAGTGTTTGAAATGCGTATTGTTTATACACAGTTGTGCCCCTATAACTGATCAAGCAGTGGGTTACAACTGTTTTTCGCCAGTATAACATGTAGTCTAGTCTCGACCCAAAACATTTAAGAACATAATATGAGCTGCAGCATTGCTATGGCTTTTATCTAAATTCGTTTGGAATAAGGCGTTTTAGATTGAGTGCACAATGTATTGATTTAAAGTTTCAAAATAAAGAAATGTAAAATTATTACATCATTAGCAGATATTTGTAGAGGTAGGAACTACATGCTTTGCTCATAATGAGCCGGCTGCTTGCAAAATTGTTTTTTGGGGAATTTTGCACCATCGTGATTTTTGTTGTTTAAGGTAGCAGTTTTATCAGGAATGGTTTATTTGAAAAGTACTACAGCATGAGCCAGAAGGTACCAGAACCTACACCAGGATGGTACCGGAAGGGGGCCAGCAACTGGATACAGATGAAACCTGAACTCAAACCTAGACTGTCCATACTAACGGAGTACAATTTAGGCCAGATGTTTTCTATTGCTTGTTCCTCGGATGTCCCTACTTAAGAATCTACTGAGGAGAGAGGAGAAAAAATACAAATTAATCTTTATTTTTTAGCAGTTTTCAATTTCTCAAGGACTATGTGCAATCAATACAAGGAAGGAGGAAGAATTTTATGATTTTTTTTTTTTTAATTAAAGTGAATCTGGAAAAAAAAATAAATGAACAGAAGAAAACGGTTGGCTCTCCAAGGACCATTATTATTATAATTTTTTTTTTCTTAGAATTTTAACCATTGGAGCTGCAGCGGATCCCAGAAATAACAAAAAAGAAATTCATTCTTCAAATATGATCGTCGGCGGATCCGCGAAACAAGCAATCAAAAAAGCCTTGGCTTATGAACTGCTAACTTCTGAACCCTGTAGGTACCAAAGCACATTCTGATCAACAGAACCTCATTTGGATTACCAGAGTGACTTATTAGCTCCCATTGATGAGCCTTCCTGGTTCGTATCTGGCAAGGTAAAACGGGATTTCCCTTTGTTGTTGTGCTGTATCGCCAACCTGCCTGGTGACCAGAGGGTGTACAGAAACTTTGTTGGCAGTTGATTTTGTGTGTCGAGCAAACTCCATGTCCCTAGAGAGTGCCAGAATTCACTCACTTAAAGGTAAGCCCTGTTTGATCTGTCCAGGACCTGCCCTGATTCTGTTATGGTTCTGTTTGTTTGTTGACATGCTTTTAGGTTAATTGGTGTTTCTAAAGTGCCCTTAGTGTTTGATTGTCACCCTGTCTAGGGTTGTTCCTGCCTTAAGCCATGTACCCCCGACTTGGCACCAGATTTCTAGTGACCCTACCCAGGATTAAGTAGATAGAAAATTAAATGAATGTCTGTCTGTGAGGGATTCCACCTTCCTTCATTGGAACTCCCTAATTTGTGGGGGTTGGGTCAGCAGATAACACCTGGTCAGTGGTGCTCCCACGTGAAAACTAGAGCAAATGTTTCGCCTGTGGCTAATTCAACTGCAGACTCATACATACTCCAATAAATCTTTAAAACACATTTTAAAAGATAGTGAAAGCTCTAGTAACTAACTGAGCCTAAACCCAAAAACAAAAGCTTAAAATATCATTAACCCATTGACTGCCAAAACATTTTCTGAACATTTTTTACTTTATTTTTGTCCGCCTACATCCCGTCCCATCAGTAGCGAGTTAAAACACCCGATCTCCAAATGGGGATCATGGTTTTTAATGGGTTAAGACGATATAGAATTACACCGCTCACAACAATAAGGGGATATTTCATTATGGGATATTTTATTTTGAAAAATCCCCAAATGTTTGTAAGCAGTAAAGTTTAAAAAGAAAAATCAACTGGTTTCATCAAATGCCTCACACAGCAGCTGCAAAGATCTAAGCAGTTTTACACCTTCCAGTATCAAATGAAATTGGAAAACTTCTTTTCTGCTGAGCCTCCGATACTTTAGGACAGGTATTAAACTGAAGAGTTTGATCATCGCTCTGCATGGGCAGGTTTTGACATCAAAAAGCTCAAATATCAATTGTATTGATTTTAGATCTGTAAAAGAGCTTTAGAAGGGCAGAAGTTATGTGAGAGAAAATTTGACAGTCCTTCCCACTTTCTGAGATAAATGCTGCTGCTGAGTCATCTTGTCAGTTTGCAGGCAAACGAATAGAAGTCTTTGGTTAAAGACCGTGTTTTGCTGTTAATTTCTTTGAAGGTATAATATGAATTTACCTAATTTTGCTATAATTTAATATACTTTTAAGTATTTCTTTAATCAACATCTAGGCCACCTGTGGAGGTCGGGTCCCCTGTTGAGTCTTGGTCCTTCCAAGGTTTCTTCCTACTACTTTCAGGGAGTTTTTCCTTTCCACTGTCGCCTTAGGCTTGCTCAATTTGAGATTGGCCTTTTAAGATAATATAATATTGTAAAGCTGCTTTGAGACAATGCACCATTGTAAAAAGCGCTATATATATACATTTGAAATGAATTGAATAACTGTGGCCCTCAGATAATGTAGTGACAATTTAGACACTTATTTAGACACTTAATTTACAGTAATCGGCGACCTCTAGCCAGTGCTGGCAGCCTTTTAGAGTACATGCTCACTTGCACCATGTGAATTCTGGAGTAGGCTTGACCTAGCCACAATTCTGACCAGGTGAAACAAAGTTTAAAAAAAGATTTAAATCCTAAATAAACCAATTATAGACATTCAGCTGGAAAGTCAGCAATTCACCTGCTTACCAGTGTGGTGATCTTGGCTCAATTCACCAATGGTGAATTCTGACTGGGCCAAACATCGCACTGACATAACTGGCTGTTTCTAAGACAGCAACAGTGACCCCCAGATGCGTTTCTGGACTACTTATTGTACTGACTTTGGACACAGCTTTTAAAGGGGCACAGCTGTACCCCTCTGTTTTGCAATCAATCAAAGGGGAATAGTTATGCATAAAAAATAAGCATGTTAAACACTAAATATCGTAATGAAGTGATTTAACACTAAAGTGAGTGCTAATCTGCCATCAATGAAACTTTTAGATCAATTTACATTTACAGCATTCAGCAGACGCCCTTATCCAGAGCGACTTACCACTGATATATTCTTACAATTCAAGCAATTGTGGGTTAAGGGCCTTGCTTAAGGATCCAACTGTGGCAGCTTGGCATCCCTTTGTTTGTTTATTGAATGCCTTTGTTTAGTGCTCTAATATGTACTTTTGATAGGTTATACAGTTATGAAAGACTAAAAGATATAAAGAATGTGTTTTAAATATCAGTGAATGTCCATTAATCCATGTAAAAAACTGAAAAGAAAGTGGCTTTGACTGAACACGTTAGTGGCTTAGGCTTTTGGAAAGATGCTGGAGCATTATGGAAAATGTAGTACTTATGGTCAGTTTGAGAGGTGTGTTTGGCAGTTATGTTCAGCAATCCATGATAAAACTGACCCAGTAAAATGGCAACTCCTGATCAGGATACATATGCACCTGTGTCCTGTTCTCAGCTACACCCAGTTCACACTTCATGTGATGTCAGCCCAGCCAGAAGGCATCCTATATATTCAGGTTTAGTCCTCCGGTGAGGTGGAACACATGAGCATGGCATACATGACACAAATGTTACATGAACACAGCACTATAACAGGAGGACCCTGACATGGAGTGAACAGAACCAGAAATTAGACTGAGACTACACAGTGTCAGGGTGGTAAAACAGGGTGGTAGTGCCTTGAGGCAATAGAACACCTCATACCCTGTGGGAATCAATGCACAATGCAAGAACAGACAAACCTCACATCACCAGAAGCAGGATTTATCACTAATTAGTTTGAGCACTGGTTCCCATTGCTGAAGCTCCCTTCTTAATATAACCAAGTCTGGGGAGGTGAGTTCTGTCTGGCGATTTTGAGAGGGAATCTGCACCGGTGCCAACACTGCAATGAACTGGGTAAATGCTCATCTGTGCCCTGTGATTTTCAGAATAGACTCTCAACTTCGAGTGGTTCAAATGACTACATAAAATATGAAATTTTATATCCTGTAACTTATATAATTTATGTGTCCACATTTGCAGCTGTATTGAAGAGTTTACTTTATTACCCCAGCATTAGAGGTAGCATTAATATTGCAGTGCTGAGAAAGACACAAGAACACCAGGAAATATGGCCATTGTGAATCTCGAGAACTTGCCTGTAAATACGGTGATTAGCTCTTACGAGGGCTATAAGCTGTGCAAGGACTTACACTGAGAGGATGGAGGAGGGAGCTTCTGTAATTAGTGTTCTTCTCTATGGTAGGAAGTGCTAATAACCCCTTCAACATGTGAAAACTAAACCATGCATTACAGAGAACTGAAAGCACATTTAATTATAAACAGTTCACTAAATTCTCATAAAATAATGAAGGTACACTTGGCATACTGGACTTGTAATGTATGCCAGGAGTCACCTAGGGCAGCACGTCCACAACAACCAGACAGGCTGCCAATGGCATAACAAGGCTACATTTACACAGCAGGCAAAATGGCCCAAATCTGATTTTCTTACCAAATACGATTTTTTAGGATGTTCACACTACCTTTTTACAACAATAATACAAAAGTGACAGGCACTTTCCTTAATGGTCACGTTAAAAGGGTCACGTTATTCGGCCATGGCCATTTCTTTGTTTTGAATCTTGGGTTTCTTAAAAATGAACCTTTTGATCTTCCTTTGACATTGCTGTCACATTTGAAGTGGTTGTGATACGTGCCTCTCTATGCAAATTTGGTTCGAACAGAGCGGTCACCCCAAATATTTTTTGATATCCTGCCATTGAAATCCTCCCTCACTGCTGACATTTTTCCTTCTCTTCAAAAACAGTTGTTGAGTTACAATAAAAAGTCACATGAATTCTGATCTGGCTGCTCAGGTAAAGTTTTAGATCAAAGTATCAACGTGTTTTCTGTACACACAGCCTCAAAGATAACATATCTATGTGACATATGACGAAAAAAGTCACATTTTGGCTTCTTTTACCTGCTGTGTAGTCTAGGTTAACTCTAGCACGTTTCCCTGCAGTCCTCAGTCCCTTTATTTGTGTTTGCACTGGTGTGCTTTCTGTCTCCCAGTTGATCATGGTTGAATTAGTAGCATTAGCTACTGTACTGAGCTTTAGAAATGGTGTCTGCTAACTTTAGCGTTAGCATAAGTTATCGAACAAAATTGTACTCATTATACAGGGTGAGTCAAAAGTCATCTGTCACGTGCGGCCAAAACAAATGTTGAAGTTTCTTTATTGGTAACGGTTCTACAGATGATCACATTATGTGGCTTGTCGACCACAGTCCCGGTTTCTCAGAATTTGCCTATAAGGGATAAAACTGGTGGTCTTTCTGGGTGTCAGTCGTTGAAGTCTGACAGCTACGTTCCCCCGGACATCAAAATCATCAGTTTCATCTTCAGTTACCTCTGATAAGCAACAAACATTTTAAACTTTGTTTGGACCACAAGAGATATTGCACATCTGACCTGCAATCTATTTCTGAGACAATCCTGGTCTTTGATATGCTACATGACTACCTTCTTATTGGAAAAAAATTACCTTTGATCCAATATGGTGGCTTTTAAGATGGTCACCATGCTCTGGATATAAAAGATTACTTGCTGGAGTATTCAGATCATTTCATTTTCCCTTTTGTTTCTAAAAATAAATAAAATAAAAAAACTTTGTGACTTTTGACTCACTTTTGACTTTTGCCTGCTACTACAGTACATAGCAACGTTATATTTAAATACTAAAAAAATATACCAATTAAAATAAGTAAATATGGTGATATTAAATAAACACTAAGGATCAAGTCAGATCGTTTAATCCCACCCTTGGCACACATAGGCTAACGTAGCTTATATAGTGGTTCGCTATGACAGGAGACTGGAGGATTCTTGTTCAAACTGTTGAAAGGGTTAAAACGGCATGCTCAGTTGCAAACAGGCTGAGAGCGAGTTGCTCTGCTAAGTTGCTCTGATTTGTAATAAATGGAGTTGGCTGGATGTGAAAGTGATGGGAGAAATATGAGGCTATTCTTCTTGACAGCTGGAAATTGAGCCTGGAAGTGTTTTGCAGTTAAATAATACACGTTAATGAGATTTAGCAAAGCAGCTTAGGGCGGACTGGAGTCGTTTTCTATTTTCATCATGCCAGAGCCAGTGTATGTGTGTGTGTATATGTGTGTGTTTTCATGTATCTGAATGGTAGCTTAAGCAGCATGAATTAATTCCCGGTTTTTCCATCACCACTTCTGCAAAGCCTGAAAGTTTGGAGAGAAATTAAATTCATACAGTTTTCTTTTACCCTTCAGAATGAGGATCAACAAAGATGGGCCTTCTATGCAGTCTGATTCGAAATCGAACATGAAAAATGTTGATAAGAGCAATATTGGGTGCTAAATATTGTGATACCTTTTATAACCAATTATCGTGCCAGACCCAATATCAACACGCAGTGCATTTGTAACTTGGCAAGACAAGCTAAGCTAGAAAATTGCTTTGGGTTCTACACACACATTTGGAGTCTCCTGACTATTATCTGTCCGTCGGTGTAAACTGTCCCGATCGATAGAAATGAAGTTGGAGGAATTGATAACCTCATAAAAGCTGTAATTACCCTCCATCTTCAGCCACAAGCAATAAAGTTGCTTTATAGATTTTTCAACAATGTAATGTGTGTGGAGATGCATCAGGAATTACATCTTACAGTGTCTGAACATTTAATATCACAGTCCTGCTGTCGCTGGATAACGTTAAAAAGAAAGACGACTGAGATGATGTACGCTACGAAGCGAGAGAGGTTACACTAAATAAGCTGAAGGTGCACACACTACAGTCAGCCACGGACTTGCCTTTATTTAACCTATTTTATTTATGATATTTGACAACGTTTTACTATCTAGATTTACAGTTGCATTTATTGTGTTAAAATTTGTCAAACTACAAAGTGCAGTGCCCTCGAAAACTAAAAGACAGAATAAGCAGAATTCATTCATTTATCCATCATCTTCCGCTTAATCCACATGGAGTTGCGGGCCAGCCGGTACCCACCCGACAATTCTGGCCGCAGGAACAACCCTAGACGGGACGCCAATCCATCGTAGGGCACACACACACACACACAGTCAAACACTAAGGGCCACTTTAGAGACACCAATTAAATGAATATACATGTCTTTGGACTGTGGAAGGAAACCAGAGGAAACACGCAAACACAGGGAGGACATGCAGACTCCACACAGAAAGGACTCCACCCTGGGATTGAACCCGGGACCTTCTTACTGTGAGGCAGCAGTGCTACCCACCTAGCCACCATCCCGCCTGAATAAGCAGAATATATTTTGAAAAATACAGAATGCCTAAGACTTACGTCTACATTATTGATGATGTAAAGTCAGGGGGCAGCACGGTGGATCGGTGGGTAGCACCACTGCCTCACAGCAAGGGGTTCACAGTCCTGGATTCAATCCCAGGGTGGAGTAACCTGGGTCCTTTCTGTGTGGAGTCTACATGCCCTGCCCGTGCCTGCGTTTACTCCGGGTACTGGGTTTTCTCCCACAGTCCAAAGACATGTGTGTTGTTAGGTGTTAGGTGAATTGGTGTCTCTAAATTGTCATTGACTTGTGTATGTATGACTGGTCTTGGAATGAACTTGTGTGTGGATCTAATCCTGTGTGTGTCGCTGGATGGCCACTTATGCCGAGTGAGGTTAAAGTGAGGTTAAAGAAGCCAAATAAATAAATAAATGTAAAGTCAGAGACAGTGGTTCAACAGTCGCTGCACAGTTTGTGTTTATCAGCCTCAAATTCTTCATCGGCGCTCACAGGACGCCCCCTGCAAGATGGTTACTTAATTTTGGCTGGTGAAACTATTCTTAGTCTGACAGTGATGTATGAAAGAGTGTGAAAAAAGACCAGCTGATACATTCATACCAGCACAACACACACTAACACACCATGTCGGTGTCAGTGCATTGCTGAGGATGCTCCCATTACCACCCATATAGTACCTGATCTTTTGCTGGTCCTGTGAGGGTCCTGACCATCACAGGCCACAGTAGGTAAAGGTGACTAGATCATGTAGAGAAACTGATGGACCACAGCCTGTAACCGTAGAACTACAAAAGGGAATCTGTATGGTATTTGGAAAAATAGATAATGAGTGTAGAAACTAGAAGGTGTACGTAATAAAGTGATTGATGAGTGTATATGGAATGCAGAATAATAATTAAGGAACCAAACTGGACACCGCCTATAACTATGGGTGTCCCATACGGTCCAGTATCAAAATATGATTTATGACATTAGGTGTTAATGTTATTATTGTAGTCATTTTTCCAACCCTGTATGTTACACTGCGCTCAACCACAACATGATAGCTAGTCAAATCATTAGTTATGTAACAGGACTAGATGATTGTTCAAAATGTAACCAAATTTGGCATGTGCAAACGACTGGTCACCATAACATTTTATCTGGGTGAGTTAAAAAACTAGACTGTGGTAGACTAGCAGTTAAGGCACTGGACTCTGGACCTGAAGGTCCTGGGTTCAAATCCCACCTCTTCCAAGATGCCACAGTTGGGTCCTTAAGCAAGGCCCTTAACCCACAATTGCTTAAACTGTAAGAACATATCAGTTGTAAGTTGCTCTGGATAAGGGTGTCTGCTAAATTCTGTAAATGTTGTTAGATATTCCATTTGATCATGCCTAAAAAACATAATGTGGGGGCACCCCTGAGCACAGCTACATTCCACCTGGTTTTAACCTGTCCTGCCACGAACCTACACCTGAATTTCTAAAAGGCGTCATGTCAGGAATGTGAACCATTTAAGCCCAGGTTATTTCTTTCAAGAACTAGAGGAGTGATGTCACACCATCCAAGAAACTACTTACACATGGTCTGAATAGCCAAGACAAAACACATACACAACTGTTTCCACGTTGCCCCATTGCTGAGCCTTCTCCATGAGCAGCAAAGCACAGAGCCAGCAGGTATGGTACATCTGAGTGGTAACACCTGTGTCTGAGCAGCAAGGCGGTTATAAGAAGCGTTCCCAGCAGCATGCACTGTTATACCTGTCATTACTACTGTGTTTCAGATCATGTAACTGGCAAGGTAATATGGGTTAAGTAGATCTATAGTGTTACGAGCAGTGGCGGTGTTTTTATTTAGGACCCAAGTATGCAGGATAAGTATATCCCACATCGTATAATAATAATGGGGAAATAATATAGAACAACTAAAAAGGGATGAAGAGCGGAGCGTGAGACTCCTAACATAA
>JAVSBV010178767.1:0-13358 GCA_033117975.1 Parotocinclus spilosoma | reverse complement strand
TTATTTTTAAATCAAAAATTATTTTTATTCCTTCCTCCTGTATTGATTCCACATAGTCCTATAGAAATTGAAAAGTGCTGGAAAATAAAGATTTTTTTTTTTCCTCAGTAGATTCTTAAGTAGGGACATCCGAGAAACAAACAATTAAAGTCTGGCCTTATGTAGCCTATAACAGGTTGTTGACCACCTATTACCGTTACAAGAGGGAATATACTAAGTAGGCCTACTTTGGTTTAGATACTTTGCATACAGTGCTTTATTTAAAACAATAACATTTAAACAATATGAAAGTTTGAAGCAGTACTGTAGCCTACAATAATTTGTATCTTTTATAAAACTTGCGTGTCCCAAGATCGCATCCTATTGCTTTTACATTTATTTCTTTGTCATGCAGTTTTATTACTTGCTTTATTGTCATTTTGCTGCTATGTCACTATTTACATTAATCTGTGTGCATTTTGGAGATATGATGTACAAACCGGATTCCAAAAAAGTTGGGATACTAAACTAATTGTGAATAAAAATTTAATGCAATGATGTGGAGGTGCCAACATTAATATTTTATTCAGAATAGAACACAAATCACAGATCAAAAGTTTAAACGTTAATAACAACTTGGGTTATCCTTGTCCTCTCTGGTGTGGATGACATGGCGTCCCAGTGTTCCATAAAGAACTTTAAATCGTGACTCATCTGACCACAGAACATTCTTCCATTTTGCCAAATTTTCCAAATTTGAAGCAACAAAGTTTGTAAGCAACAGTTGTTCTTGTTTGTACGTTCGCTATACGTGTAAATTGCACAATGAAGGTTTAAATAAACATTTAAAATGTTACACAGCACGTCCCGTCTTGTAACATAGGGCATGTTCGTTTAATCGGACCAGCCGGTTATTAGGGCCAAAACGATCACGTCACGGTGTGATCCCATTAACTGGAATCGACTGTAGATACTTTGGCTTATGATTTACAAACAGAGATAATCTCGGTCAGACAATTTCTGATCATGCTACTACAGTAAACTTCCTGTTTGTTGGCTGGTTAACAGAGGATCTGGCAACCCTGATTTGCTTTGACCCAGCACGGTATGCACTGTTTAGTTTCTTCGCTATCATTATTCCCGAGCTATTTTTTATCAAGCAGTATTTCAATCTCTTAATCGTTTTCCTACTTGATACCAGTGGATTCTATAATGATTTGCTAAATCAGTATTTTGAAAGTATTTTTCACAGCTGTTTTCAACTTTCTTACAGTGACAGAAGTTAAATACATTTAGCCAATCTATTATATTAACATGGCTTAGGTTGCACTTTTGGCAAGTGTGGCATGTTTAGCTATACTTCTTTTATCGTTAGTCAAAATGTTGTTTTTGTTTGAAACTAAAAATTCAAGTTATAATTACTTCAACCTAAGCTACCCCTTTAAGGACAACAGCAACTATGATGTATTTCCCGGGAGCCAAAGTGCTGGACATAATATGAAGCCTTAGTGAGCGGCATAGTCATAGATGTTCTAGGATAGAGGTTCATGTAGGGGCTAAAAATATAAGCCCTCGCCAGTCAGAGTTTACTAAGGCTAATTAGGTGGTTAGAGTTGCTAAGGCAATGTCCAATGCAAAAGTGTACTCCGGCCCCATCCCAGTGCAACGAGGTGACCAAGGATACAGCAGGTTATGGTCCCCTGAACTGTTGGTTGTCCAATTGGTGCTCTGAATACAACATTGGCTTTATAGATAATTGAACAACCTGGACTTTTAGGATGGGATGGAGACATCCACAATTAGGATGATATTGGTAGACATGCACCATCACCCAGATATTATGTTTTAAAAATTGTCCAAAACCTAAATTTACTTAAAAAGTCTGTTTTAATAATCCTATTGGAATACGAATAAATAATATTTACACTATTTACTGCCCTCAAGGACCTTATTCAAAATGTCTTCAGAAATCCGCTAATTTCCTTTCCTGCTTTCAACAGATAAGGCAGGTGGCCCTGAATAGGGGTGGCCCAGTTTTCCACAATAAACATACTATTTCACTCCATTATTGTAATCACTTACATATAATCATCTATATGTATAACACATATATAAAGTTTCATTTAATACCAGCAACCCTTTCAATCAATGTGTAAAATTTGCGTTTTCATTAGAACATGATATTCATGGGTTTTTAGTGGGGCACTTAACAAATTTTTTTTGGAGATTTTGTAAAAATTTATGTGAAACCACATCCCACATGTATGGCACAAAGCTGAGATAAGACAAATTCCATTTCACTGTACCACGATTCCCTTAGAATCACAGAAGAAATATTGACTGAGGATTATGAGATCAAAAGAGGTAATGCAACGATGTCGACGGCCTCCACCCTGGAACAGTTAAATGTAGTACTTTAAAATGCACATTGCTTTTCCTTTCGATATAAATTAAGTTACAGTTACACATTTAACAGAGCAAGATACAACAAATACAATTTCATAGCATAGAATACAAGCAAGGGTCAGTTATTGGGTTTGCTCAAGGGCCCAACAGTAGCGGTTTTAAGGGGGCTTGGACCTGAACCTTCAACAGTATTGCATCTGGTCAGTATTCCAGTATTCTAACCACTGTTTGACAACTGCTCATTATTCAGGTCTCATTCTTGTAAACCAACGCCCTGCTAAATATTTTCCCTTAAATATTTGTCCACGTGACACAAGATAAGGGTAGGTGTTGATTTTCTGTATGTATGTTTTCACAAATCACAAATGAGAAATAAGCTTGTGTAATTGCACTAGATAAAGATTTTGTACATGTCATTAAGCACCCTTATTACAAATTAATAACACATATTACTATCTTACTGTTCGGGCCAGGTCTCCTCTCATTGTGCTATGGGTGAGAAGCTGGAGTTTGATTTCCGTCTCAAATTTCCTGCAGTTCTGTACATGCTCGTGGTTGCCCAGGCTATGCTTACTAAAGCAGAAAGAGCAGATCAGATTTGGATCAGTAGCAAAAAGTAACAAACAATAACATAAATATCAAATATCAAAATAGAAAATAGCTAACCAGCCAAAAATATCCAGCATGAGCACTGAAGGATTAGAGGACACAAACCGCGTAAAATATGAGCTACTGCATAAAGTCTTACATCTGCAATGTAGAGCGGTAAGGTAAATGTCTATGAATTGGACAGCAAATAAACAGTTTAAAGTTTCAGCAGTACTGCTGTGTCTCATCCAATCATACCAGCTCACCACAAATTATAACGCACAACCAACAAGTCAGTCCAGTTGCAGTGCTGGGAATGATCCATTAATTAAATAGTTCCTGATCTGTAGTGGACCTGTGTTAGTCCAGACCATTACAGAACAGAGTAAAGGAGATTAATAAAGCATGTAGAGAAACAGATGGGACTACGGACACAAGAGATAAATACAGTTAATAGATTATATGGTATTGACACACCAGCTGGAAATAATATATATAATATATAATATATATAAATAAATCCCAGCAAACTAAGCAGACAGTGGACAAGAAGCAGGGGCACAGAGGCAGAGTGGTCAGGGTGCAGGCAAAGGCACCACAGGACGCCACAATAGGCAGGTAGCAGGCAGCCTAAAAGACTGGAAGTCTGTAGAAGCTGCATGACTTCCCAGTGAATTAAATGAGTGACTGAAAATGATTGAAATAGCTAAAATGACTTTAAAATGTGGGTGATTGGGAGCGGTGTGAGTCTTGGCAGTAAGGTATGCATATAACAAAAAAAGTACTTTCAAATGAATGGTCAGGAAGCAGATGTGATTTCTTGAAGCCAATAATTCTAGAAGCACACACTATTACTAATATCACTCGGGTGACTGAATGCAACAATGGAATTTAGATTCACCTGCTGCTCCTGCTGAGAAATTTCCACCTTTCCAGACCAAACATAATGCACATGCTAGGGCTGTCACAGTTGTTATTGTAACTAATTGCAATAATTTACTATTATCCCAATTAATTAAAATTAATTAACAATTAAATTATTGTAATTATGTAGGAATGCAGTAATTTTTCCACAGCAGAATATGAACTGGTTCCACTGGGTTAAGGTAACAGAAAACAAACATCTCAGATTTGAACATGTTTGCAAATTTATTTTTCAATAAACAAAGTACGTAAGCAACAGTAGTTCTTGTTTGTACGTTCGCTATACGTTTAAATAGCAAAATAAAGGTTTAATAAACATTTAATATGTTACATAGCATGTACATTCTTGTAACATAGGGCATGTTCGTTTAATCGGACCAGCCGGTTATTAGGACCAAAATGAACGTGTCCCGATGTGGTCCAATAAACCGGAATCGACTGTATTATTCGCTCTGTTGTACTTTCCAGTAAGAACAAACTGGAATAATCTAAGGTGAATCTATAAACAATATGTTAAATCTGAAAAAATTAACCACTATATGATCTTTTGATTTTTGTATTTCTTTGTTAATCATTTTTTTTTGAGAGTGAGAAAGTAACCGGAAGAGTTGTGCAGATACTCAAGTGGACTGATGGTGTTGTTAGGGATACTAGTGAGGAAATGCTCACTTCCTTACTTACAGTAGTCCAAGTGATACGAGAGAAAGATGTAGTTCAGGTTCAGTTTTTGTCCCGAAAAAATAATACAACTTTCTCCCTTGTCACAGTAGCGAACAGCTATCATACAAACGTTGCAGTTTGCAAGGTTTTTATTAAAAAATCTCCACACGATGAGCAGAAAGAGGGCATGCACACAGGATGTGAGAGCATCTATGAAGACTGTAGCCTGGTTTTGAGCACTTTATGTGAAATTTACATGCTTAAGGGGTTTATGGCTCTCTCATAGGGAACCCACAATGCTTCTATGGATGTGAGAGGATGTGTTTTTTGGGTGCTGCTGCTAAGAAAAATCCTAGAGGAAATACTGTACATACAAAGAGTTCCAGCAACAGCGTAGAGGACTGAAGAGGCATTGAGGTGCTTTTACTTTAAGGGGTGTAGTTCTGAACCAAAGAATCAAGTAAAAAAAATTGGAGCAGAACCATTTAAGGCCTGCAAATGACATTTTAACTGCAGCTGCAACAGCCAGGGGAGTGATGGGCAGAGAGGCAGATGAGCAGAGTAGCACTAGGTGAGTGTGAGTAAACAGATCAACAGAAGGAGGACAAGCTAAAGTAGAAAGACAGTAGACAGATAGTCTGTAGAAGCTGCTCGCCATTAAGTGAGTGATGATAAGATAGTGTGTAAGTGAGTTAAAATGACAGTGAGTGGGAACAGCTGAACAGACTTTGCAGCCTGGATGGATGGCAGTTCTGCAAATTGGAGACTTGGCTGGAGGGCTCAACGGGATTTAGGACGGCAGACATGACAGCTAGCTACAGGACTACTGTAATTTTACTCAGTAATTGTTGGTGGGCATGGGGGTGGAATACTTTCACTGTATTAGGCTGTGACAAAGATTATCTCACACTAAATTGAGGAAAACTTAAAAACTAATTCTATGGATTTGCTAACACAGTTTATGTTTATAGATATATTTTGACATTTTAGTTACAAAAAGTTCTGTGTGTGTTGTTTTCTTGGTTTACTATTACAGCTCACTTAATTTGTTAACCCCAGCAAAGGTTTGGTTAATAACTTACTTTTGCAGAACCTGTTCTTGTCCACAGACTTTCAGAACGTAACTTCCAATATCTACCTGGCTCAGGTCATCATGGAACCAGCAGAGTGCCTGCATTATCAGCAGCTCTACAGCTGAATTCACTATAGAGGTAAGAGAAAAAATTGAACAAAGAGAAAGGTTAGATATGATTGACATGACATACTCCTAGATATGCTGTGTTAAAATTGACATAAAAGCATTGATCATTAAACAAAATTATGCAAATGACAGAAATCAAGTGAAAAGTCAAATAAAATTGTTTGGTTATGCAAATAAGATGCAAACTCAATTATTGTGATTGAATAGTAAGTGACACATTTATGGGGGTAAATATCAAACATATCAAACTGTAGGAGAGTGACGCACATGACTGTTCACACTGACAATGATGGGGCATGGACAGGAACATGCTGTCCATCAGTTCTTGTGAAATGCTTTTCGTATTAATTTTGAAATATTATCGAATTTTTGTGAGCAATGTATGTACCGTGGGGTAAATATGTATTTGATAAACTGCTTATTTTGCTAATTTTCCACCAACAAAAAATTGAGAGGTCTGTTATTTTTTATCATAGGTACACTTCAACTCAAATCCAGAACATACCAATGCAAATTATTTCATACAATATACAACAGTTCTATAGCCCATCCCAGTTAATTGCACGTCTAGAATTTTGTCCCTGATCTCCTTAAACAGCTTTTTGGTCTTGGGCTGGTGTCTTTTCTTCAGATAATGAGTTCAAATATGTGCAATTAATACAGGTACTGAGTGCAGAATAGGAGAGGTCTGTAAGAGATTTTCTGATTTTTTAAAATATTCTGTCTCTCTTGAAGTGTACATATGATTAAAAAAATACAGACCTCTCCATACTTTTAGATGGGAAAAACTTCATCAGTGTATAAAATACTGATTTTCGCTACTGTATACAAGTAAACAAGTAGAAGTATACAGCTACAATACATTTTTTTAATTCTTTTGCAAATTTTATTGTACTTTCAAAATTAAGCATGACAGTGTGGCAAACGTTATCTGCCACTAAATCAAACTCAAAGATATGTATAAAAGATAAATGCTTTCTACAAAAAAAAATAATTATATTGTTGCCCAATTTTTTATTATTCCACCAATTTTCGGTCAGTATCTCCTCCTAGAGCTTTTGACATATCGTCACGGGACAAATGCCGAAACGTCCGTGATGTTCAGGAGAAGTGTGCTTGTTAATAGCTAAGAGATATCTCGAACCGTGCACCCGGTGCCCCCGACTGGCACAAAAATCCCATAGACAATGAATAGGGCTGTTTTTAAACTGCTGTAGCTCGGTCAATTTTTAAGCTATAAACACGAAAATCGGACCCGACTATGATTTCACCGGCCAAGTTAATTTTCAAAGTGATAGGAAGCGCCGTTCACTTTTTATCAGTCTTTAATATCTCCTCATTCATTTTGAATGGCTCCACTCTAGTGATGTCAAAACCGGGACTCGGACCGGAGCTCGATCAGAATCGACCAGGTCTCAGGCCTACACCCGACCTCAACCTTCCAGGACTCGGACCCGCACCTGATCAAAGCCCAACATGCCTCAAACCTAGGCTCTACCGGAATCGGCCGGGTCTCAGACCTGCCCAGGCCAGAACCATCGGCACCGATGCAACACACATCCGCAGTTCCTCCAGGGAGCTGCATTTTCTAGTTCATATTCCCCGTCTCATCTGACATGCCAGTGTGAGGGGAAAAAAGAATACTTTAGACCAGCTGCTTAAGTTGTAATGTTACACCCATTTTCAGGCTTGGTACTTTTTTTTATCAAAAATTTTAATTAGAATTAGGCATATTTGATTATAGTGGTTATGCATAGTTCAAAATAAATACTAAACAAAACGACTTTTAAAGCTCACAGATTCTTCAAATTGAAAATATTTCTAAGCATCACAGAACGCTAGCCGTGAACAAATCTAGATATTGTGTCAGTCCATTGTAGCGCGCACTCATACTAGGGTCACTTCAGAGTAATATATTTCTGAATTATTTAATTATTTAACCACTCTTTGCATGCACCACATGAGAAGCTTTACATGCTGCTTTCATACAATGGACAAATAAATATATCCATGCATACTGTTAGTTAGATTAGTAAAACTGTTACCAGCTATGTAAGAACAAGGTACAAATTTACACTCTAGGTTGTACATTATGATCTACACATCTAATGGTAAGAGACCTGGCTTTAATATTCAGTGGTAAAGAACTGTGCTATACAATGTCAGTGTTAATTGTCATAAAACAGTGGTGCTAATCATAGACTGCTTAGGCAAAATTGCAAAAGATTTGGAAATAAGAAAAAAGAAATCATTTCGGATTTCATATATGCACGTCTCCACCTCCCAACCAGCGTTAGCTTGTAATGAGAAGCATTTGGCCAGCACATAGACACGATTACGAGGATCATGCGTTGGATTAAACAACACACAAAGTTTTACGAGAAAATGTTTTTAAATTCTATGAAATAACGTGCACCTAAAAGAAGTAAAACTGGATGTTATTCAGTCACCACATGTTTAAAACCTAACACAGCATTGATGAGGTTCATAAGCTTTGTAAATGTTGAGGAATTAGTTTTTGATTTTGTTATTCTAATCTTAAATACACGGCTTACACAAATTGTTAGCAGTATATTTTTGCTTACTCAGTGACAAGTAGTAAAGCTAACAGAAATGTTATAAAATATTCTAAATGTTAAATCTGTTAATGATTCCGGAAACAAGTAAGGACACATTCTTACATTTACATTTAGGTAATTTAGCAGATGCCCGTATCGAGTGCGATTCAAAGTTGATACAACCTTACTTTGAGCTTTACTCAAAGGACCCAAGAGTAGCAGCTCTAGGCAGAGGTGGGATTTGAACACTAGACCTGCTGGCCCATAGTCCAGCACCTTAACCACCAGTAGACCCATTGTCATCTCCTCCCATAAAGTTGAGTATGTACATTGTTAGCAGCGTTTAGGCAAAAAACATAACTTCATACATCCCAATACCTAACGCTTCTAAACACAAAGTACAAAAGTATTCCCACATTTTGTCTCCTGAAAATTCAAGCTGTCACAGAATGATAGAAGGTAGTTAGTTAGTTTTTGCATGTGCACCATGAACACCTGCCTTTGATTGACAGTACATTGACAATACATTACTTTAATAGGGATGTTGTAACAGGCATGTTTTATTATATCATGCTGATATGAGCATGCTGATATGAGACATTCAGGCTGAATGTCTGTGTCATTATTATTGGTATTATTCATTGCTTCTAATAATATTTGTTTCCACTATAGACAAAGGCTGTAAAATTCTTGAATACATTTTGATACCCACGAGCCTATAATGTTATATAGTGCAAAACTCATCAAAATCACAGTGTAGTGTGGATGCAATTATATAAACTTAAACACGCACATTTCAGATTATTAGGTTATTACTTAACTTCATACTGTTCAATTCTTATTAGAGTGGTACATTGGTTCTATAACCACAATTCCAATGAAGTTAGTATGTTGTGTAAAACAAATAAAAACAGAATATGATGATTTGCAAATCCGATATTTTGATGATTTCAGTCTATTTTCAATTTAATTCACTACAAAGAAAATATATTTAATGTTCAAACAAATGTTTATTTCAGCAAAGCAATGCCAAGCCACATTCTGCGCATTACAACATTGTCGCTGCGTAGTAGTCAAAGAGCCAAAGAGTGCGGGTACTAGACTGTCCTGCCTGCAGTCCAGACCTGGTTCCCATTGAAAATGTGTAGTGCATTATAAAGTGCAAAATACGACAATGGAGACGCCGGACTCTTAAGTAAATGAAGTTGTACATCAAGCAAAAAATTTGAAAGAATTCCACCTTCAACCTATTTGTATTCTGTGTAGATAAAAAGTCTGTACATGCATGCCAATGTTTATATGAGGTCAGTCTGAAAACCTAGTGAACTATGTAGGAAGCCCACTGGCATTTCAGACTAAGCCATTGTCACATCACATGCATGATCTGCATGCATATCAACCAGGTGATAGTGGTGTGCAATACTGCAAAATTTGGTATAAATCGGATACAAGTTAATACAGGACCAGTTTTGCCTAACCAATGCTGGTACTGTCACTCACTGGCACAAAGCAGCTTTTATATTTTCAATATGCTAAACTGGAATACATTTTTATGACCACTTCATGATTTTGTGAATTTTGCTTTCATTTCATTTTGTTATAGTCTGAAAATGAGGAACATAAGAAAATAAAACATGCTTTAAAAGTAATTGCATGAACTTTAATGTTCATACTGTCTTTATAGGTGTATAAGTACTCAGTACACAAATAAAAGAACATGTACTTGGCATGACAAACATTCTTGGTGTGTTAATTACTGTGATGTTGGGAAAAGCAGTTGCCTTGGGCCAATAAATGATGTTGCAATATGAATGAATGTCGCAATATTTAAGATCTATGATGATATCATGTCAATTATTAGTGTGTACAGTCTACTCATGTTCAAGTTTCTCATGCCTTTCTTTAAGTCTATAAGCATTAGCCACAAATACACAGTGTTATGAAAACAAAGATTGCACATGTGAGTTGTTTATGAGTGTTCCAGGTGCTCGCACAGTACCACTTCTAGCCCTGCCAAAAGTTTTCATTCAGCTCAATACATGAGCCCAAATATTCTTATCGAGCACACTCCATCACAAATTTAAAGACATACACATAGACAGTAACTAGACTCATTAACTTAAAATACCACAATTTCTAATACATGAACATAATTCAATAACACACAAAAGAAAGATACATAAACAGACCAAAAAAACATAAAATAATTACCCTATCAACCTACACCACAGGTTGGCTTAAGAACAAAAAAATGCCACTTAAAAATATTATAATGTACAATTTCAGTCAGTAAGGAACGCTGTGAATAGAAATACAGCAAAACTCCGGTTCACTTCTCACCAGCAGGTTCACTTCTCACCATCGTCAAGATTACAAACAAGATCATCAACAAGCGTAGCAATATGACCACAGATCAGAAAGAAGTTGGGGTGGTATAGAGAATGCAAATATTAAAATATATACAGTCGAATTCTGGTTAATGGGACCACATCGGGACGCGATGGTTTTGGTCCTAATAACCAGCTGGTCCGATTAATCGAACATGGCCTATGTTACAAGACAGGATGTGTTATGTAACATTAAATGTTTATTAAGCCTTTATTGTACGATTTACATGTATAGCGTATCGAACGTACAAACAAGAACTACTGTTGCTTACGAACTTTGTTCATTGAAAAATACATTTGCAAACAAGTTTTTCTAAACGATCTACAACACAATGTATAGGTACTCAGCATGCGAAGCATAATACTGTAAAAAACAAGTTCTTACTAAATTCCAGTCAACGTTTGAAGAACTTATCCAGTGTGATCTGATCCGCTTTTGCTGTGGCTAAGTGGCGACATGGGGCTTTTTTGTAGTAAATGGAAATGTTAGGCAAAGACCTGTAGGTGTCAGTAAGGGGCTGGGGAGAAACTCGGGAGGAAAAACTTGTAGTGATGCCAAAGATGAAGAGTTTCTTTAGTAACCACGGATATTACATATTTCGTATTTCTTATAGACGTTCTTTGGTCCGATAAGGTGTAATTTGGGTCCAAATAAGCAAGTAACATTTAATGTATATAATAGGATTTGATTTGGTACTGTAGGATTTGGTCCAAATAAGCAGCTGGTCCCATTAACCGGTGGTCCGATTAAACGGAATCGACTGTATTATATTATCTTAAAAGGCCAATCCCAAGTTGAGCAATCCTAGGGCGACAGTAGCAAGGAAAAATTCCCTGAAAGTAAAAGGAAGAAACCTTGGGAGGAGCAAGATTTAAAAAGGGACCCGACCTCCATGGGTGGCCTAGATGGTGATTAAGGAAATACTTAAAAAGTATGTTAAATTATAGCAAAATTAGGTAAATAATTTAAATCAATATCAAAGTAGTAATAACATTTAAATTAGTAATACAATAAATAAACTAAATAAAATGAGTCCTCAGTGGGAGGTCTTTGGAGGCACATCACTACCAATCTTATGGTTCAGAGTTAAGTGCCACACCAGTTCAATGGACCAGCTCCCTGCCTAGAGTGTTCCAGGCCCCTTTGGGATCCCAAAGAAAATTGTTTAAATTTATATCATTTGGCAGACGCCCTTATCCGGAGCGACTTACCATTGATAACGTTTTACAATTCAAGCAATTGTAGCTTAACGGCCTTGCTTAGGGACCCAAAAGT
Source organism: Parotocinclus spilosoma (assembly GCA_033117975.1). Lineage (NCBI taxonomy): Eukaryota > Metazoa > Chordata > Actinopteri > Siluriformes > Loricariidae > Parotocinclus > Parotocinclus spilosoma. The sequence goes on along the minus strand of JAVSBV010178767.1, from coordinate 1,379 downwards.
GGAACAGTGGAAGCCTAGACCATGTAGTCCATATTCCAATACTTTAACAACTACGATTACTTACATTACTTACAGGGTCGGTTCTGCCTTGTACCCTGTGCTGCCAGCCACTTGTGACCCTCAGTTGGATTAGGCAGGTGTGGAAAGTGAGTGGGAACAGACTAGATGTTGTCAATGCCATAAATGCTGGTGGGATGCAACGTTTGGTAGACCCTGACTACTTCAACGATCAAATACGGTCCTAATGCAAGCCTGTAAGACAAAATGGGGTGAGGGACAAGAGAAGGAAAAAGAAAGTGCACTCAATGGAGGTCTGGAGGCTGTTTATGGCCCAAGTGAAGTGGACCATCACATATGGAGTTAAGCAAAAGTCGGTGGGACGATACAACGATTAGAGGAGCTGGAGAGCAAGGCGAAGGGTTTTCATAATTCTCAAGCTGAATTTAAGTACATCTTTGGTTACTATTATAAAATGATATACAATAATTATATTATCACTGGTAGTCCCATTAATATTGTCTTACATGTAGTGTTTATTTAGACCACAAAATGGGGGTTGTAGCAGAACATCAGCATGATCAATCGCTTCCCTCATCAAAATAGCAGGTGCTACACCAAGCATTAAGCACAATGCATCATGGGTCGGCATGGCACAGGACCAACAAAGAGACCAAACAGGCTGCTACCAACGCGACCGCTTCATGCCTTTCACTCAAAGTTCAGCAATATAGGTTTGTAGAAGGTGTGTACATTATGCACTGATTGCTGTAATTGTGTAACTGTGTGCAGGTGTGTGAAACGGCGTCCAACGACATGAACATAAACACACTCCTGTGTGTAAAGAATCTACCGGGAAAGATCTGAACCTGAATGGCACTGATGCAGGGTAAGTTTGCACCATCATTCTAATCATCATTCTGCTGATATTCTTACTGTTATTTCTTCATTTTGAATCGAGAACATGGTATAAGATCTGTCGTTAGCAACAGATTACATGATCCATAGTAAACAGGTCTGAACCCAGGCCCTCAGGAACTAGTGGTTCTAGCAGCTGGTTGACAGAATTTACTAATGCGCTTTTGTATTAGGAATTGCATAAAGGATTTGAGCAGCTTTTGTCAGCTATAGCGAGAGAAACAAAACCACTTTTTGGCAAATCAATGCTCATTCGGTTAGCGAAATAGCCTAAATAGCCTAACACACAATTGAAACTTACATTTACATAAATTAGATTAATGTAATTTCATGTTCTTACACTGGTAACGCAGATACTGGTCACTGTACCCCCTAACACACTTTCCGATTTAGGCCAGACTTTTTTAATTGCTTGTTCCTTGGATGTCCCTACTTAAGAATCTACTGAGGAGGGAGGAAAAAAA